>CANTUT010001127.1:2500-133661 GCA_947687605.1 Reutealis trisperma
ATATATATATATATATATATATATATATATATATATATATATATATATATATATATAGACACACACACACACACAAAAATAAAATTCAATAAACAATTACAAGTCGTTTCCCATCCTCATAATGGGTAGCAATGTCTCCGGTGTTAGTTGATGGTCCAGATCCATCATTAGACTGTGACATTCTATTTTTCAAATATTGATCAGAATGTTCTTTCACTTATGTCTTGTTCCAATGGCCCTGCTATCTATCCCACACTTCTTCATTCACAAATTTTGACTTTTTACCAGCTTTTTTGATCTCACATATCATATCCTTATACCGAACTGAAGCTTTCACCTTCCATACTGCATGGATTAGTGCATATAGTGCTTCATCCCAGATGCATGCTTTCTACCTAAAATATATGAATAAAGGAATTTATTAAATTATCCAATCTAACATAAAGAACTTGTATGAAATAAAAAAAAATGAATTAAATACCTAAAATTCCTCCCAATAAAATTTCTTCTTTAACTCACTAACAATTTTCCCATTGGATAGCTTGCACACCTCTTTGTCGACGCCCTCCTAAAAAATCTTTCTAATTTTTCATGAGCACATTCCAGAAGGCTTAAAACTTAACAACCATTAAGTTACTTATAAGAACATACTAACATGCAATTTTTACATAAATAAAGTTGCATACATTAGCAAGTAATAAATAAAATGTTACAAATTATTAATTAAACACACTTGTAAATGAAGCCAAGCATTTTACTGAAAATCCAGTAGAGTCTCCCCTATAAAATCAACATATTCCCCCCATAGAATGGTTCAATTTCTTGTTTCACACTTTAATTATCACATCAACTCAATCACACATCACCACAATCACACATCATCACATCACACAAGGTAATCATCAAGCCTTATAAAGTGAAGTATTTTATTTAATATCTAATATAAACCAATAGCAATTAATAATTATTTATCAAAATTGATGTATATTACTTACTTTTCACCTTGTAAAGTGACACGTAATCAACCTTTTGTAGAAGTAAAGCTAGAATGAGCAACAGAAGCACTTGCAGTATGTGAAACTGACTGCCCATCTATTTGTAAAGGCTGAGATAGTGATTAAGGAGCTGTATGTGTAGCAGATGGAGATGGCGATGTTAATGGTGATAATGGTGAGGACTATGTTGTCATAATAGCAGGTTGAGGTGGAGGTGGTACCGGTGATAAGGTCATGGTAGTAGCATGTTAAGGTGGAGGTGGTACTAGTAATGAGGTCATGGCAATAGTAGGTTGAGAAGGTGGTTGAGGTAGAGGTGGCACCAATGATAGGGTCGTGGCAGTAGTAGGTTGAGGTGGAGGTAGCACTGGTGATAGAGTTGTGGCATTAGCAGGTTGAGATGGAGGTGGCACCAGTGATAGGGTTGTGGCAGTAGTAAGTTGAGGTGGCACCGACTGTGAAGGATGTGTATGTGAATCAGAATGTGTAAACCACTAAAAGGTCAAGATGTAGCTGAATTATTGCTAACTAATTGTCTCTTGTTAGGGTACCATTTTCTACCCATCTCAATATTCAACCTATAAGAAATGCAATCATTAATAGTTAGATCATTATTATAAAAGAAAAATAATAAAATAACATTATTTATTAAATACAAGCACATAATAATGAATAAAGTCATTAAAATAAATTATCACATCCTAACTTTAGAGATATGAAGGTCCTAGAACACGAGGAGACATAAGGGCACCCACGCTTGTAGAACCCACTTACATATATACAAATCATGCCTAGGATCACACCAAACCTTATACAATAACTCATTTAAAATATTATATGAAAATTTTTAATTGTGGAAGATAGTAATTAAATACTTCACATATAATCCATAAGGAAATAATATTCATAATTCACTCGAAAACCTTAATAAATAACATCTCAAAATAAACATAAAAAATAAATATTCTTAGAGCATCTAATGATGACATTTCAAAGCATGGTAATATTAATGACTTTGATAAGGAATCCCTAAGCGAAGTAGAATGCTTGAGTCATCACATTGCCTCCTCACATTTGCTCACCTATAACCATACAAAGAAAAATGGGTGAGATAGATGATCTCAATGAGTAAATGATAAAGCATATACATTAACACATATTCCTTTGAAAATGAAACTCATAGCTTATACACATAGTTCATGATTTTCAATTCATGAATTAAGATGCATTTTAGAAAGGGTTCAATTTAACAAGTTTGAAGAAATCACACTTATAACACTTAGAGAGTGAAGGCTATTGCTCTATCACTCGAACGCTTAGAGGAGAGGCGACCTTAAACCAAATTCCAACTCCTATCGCTTAGAAGGTGTGAAGCTGATCAGGCCCTATAGCTAGAACCACCCTTTTCTAACTGAGGTGGATACACTACCCCTATCCATTGGATTAAGACCATGTGCACAGGTTCTGATGATTACTCGCATTGGCAAGAGGACTTTTACATAAAGGGTTAGAGATACCATAGCTATAGCTAATGGTATTCACATATATCAATAGCACTTAAGGTAATAATAACATATATCACAGTAGCAATATTAGTTTAATTTGTTTGGCCAAAAGATACAAGAATAGTGTAGTTGCAGAAAGAATATAAGTTAGGGTAATAATCACAAGGAATTATCATTAGATAACAAAATGTTTTTTGGACTAATTGTCCTTTAGCAACCCAAGCGTTACAAGGAATTCACTTAATCATATTTAAAGATAAGATGAACTTAGATTTCAAGATCCTTAGGTTCATATAACATGACATCACATATTTGTAACATAATATAATGTTACTCACACTTGAAGCAAGATTACAGCGTTTACTCACACTTCTAGAATGAATACAATGTTTACTCACCTTGTGGTTCCTTCGCTCATAATTCACGTAGCCCTTAGACTTTTAAGACTCCTTAACCTCTATTATAATATTTAATTCAATACTTAGCATTTATTTAATCATGATGCTTTCCTATCCCATATCCACCCCATGCACATATAACATTCACATACACTTAAAGTTGCATATATAGGTGCACTCATCATTTGCACATAACATGTTGATTTAAAAGTCTTGCGCACTTAGCCTTTTTAGGCTCATATGAAACACATCATAATTCATGTCCATACCTTTCTAAGGTCAACACAATATCATTGTCTTAATATCAATTCACTTTAACAATCAACTTAGTACACTTAACACTTCCATACATGTCAATTTATCAATAGCCTCTCAAGTGCCATGCTTAACCCATATGATCCATTCATTCAATCAATCACTTCATCAATTCAAGACCATTTATTCATTATCAAGTCATCATAACATGTATTTCCATATTTCCCAAGCACATTCACATTCTAACCACAATATAAGGTTAAGATACCTTAAGTATACCAAAGTGCCTCTAGGCTTATCTAGGGTCATTCCTTCAACTAATATGTAATTTTATCATTTATTATACATACATACATGTCAATAATCATCAAAATGCATTGCATAGAAATTATAGACACTAGATTAAAAATCCCATAGTAGGCCGAATGCATCATCAAAGGAAAAACTGATTTTTTTTTTACTTTTCGCACTTTCCATCTGTTACAGTAATATGTAAAAACATGGTTTGAACAAAGATTTTTCAAGTAAACACAACAAAAATCATTTTAGAACATTAATTCACATGAATCAGTAGCCATACATGCAACATGTATATGAAAATTCCAATTTTAGGTTTTAGAATGCAAAACCATAAGTTTTCTTATTTTTTCGGTACTTTTTGGTCATTACAGTAATATGTAAACTGGTGGTTTAAACTATTATTTTTCATCCAATCAAAGTAAATATCAGTTTAGAACATCTTCATGTATGATTCGACAGCCATAGATAATAATTATGCATAAAAATTCCAAAGTTCAAGGCTTAGGGTGAAAATCATGAGTTTTCGCGCTTTCCATTCATTACAGTAATATACAAATACATGATTTAGATCATTACTTTTCATCCAAACAAAACAAATATCAATTTGGAATATTAAACATCACAATTCAACAGCCATGGAGTTATCAAACCAAAGAATTTTCAAAATTTCAAGTTCTAGAGCGAAAACCTTGAATTTCCTTGTTTTTTGAAACTTTTCGGTCATTCTAGTAATATGCAAAAAAATGATTTAATCCAATATTTTTTATCAAAATAAATCAAAAATTAGTTTAGAAATGAATCATGCAAGAATTGCCCCCGCTGTAGTGTTTATGCATAAAAATTTTAATTTTGAGTTGTAGGATTCACCTTTAGAGAAATTATGCAGAAAGATTTGTGTTTTCGGTAGAGAATTAAATTTATTTTTCAAAAACTCACCCAAATAGAATTAAATCTATAAAAATTAGTAAATAACCAGTTCAAAATAATTTTCTGATAATTTATTTAATAGAAATCAAATGGGAATTTGAAAAGAAAGAAAAACTTACGAATACGGGCAAGAAATCGCAAAGGTGAAAGGTGTTTTCTTAATTTTGTGGAGAAAATTGTTTTGAGATAAATTTTCATCAAAATATAGAAATTAGAGTGATGGCTAATGGAACATTAGGGCTGGCTGAAATTTTAATATTTAAAGGTAGGGTTTTGGGCAATTTCCATTAATACCCTTAATAAGCTAGGTTAGGAGGGTTTTTAGGTAGTAGGCTTTTAGGTATTTAGGTTTTTTATTTAAATTAGGAGCTGATTATGAGTAATTAAAATAAAATTATTTTTTCTTATTATTTTCATTAAAATTTCCCCTAAAAAATTTATTTAAAAATTATTTTAAAATACTCATAAAATCATTTTATGCTTAAAAATTGCCTTTATGCATGAAAATTAATTTCATTTAAAATAATTTATTTTATGCTAATGCATTTCATATAAATCATTTATTTCATAATAATAACTCATATTATGTATATTAAAAATTAATTGAACATGCCACATGCTCATCAATCACATAGAACATAAATTCTCATAAAAGCACGCACTTAACCTTAATAGTTCTAAATCAAGCAAATTATCATAAAAATTTCTAGGGTCGGTGTGGGTTGTTACATTCTCCCCCCTTAAAAAAAAATTTGTTCTCAAATTTAAATTCTTACCTAACTGATCTTGAAAAGCTAAGGATGTTTCTGCCACATCTCCTCATCGGCTTCCCAGGTGCACTCATCTATCCCATGATTTCGCCATTGGACCTTAATCATAGGTATCTCCTTGTTTCTTAACCTCTTCACTTATGGATCCACTATAGCTATTGGTGACTCCTCATAGGATAGCTGCTCATCTAACATTATGTCTGGAGGTGACAAGATATGAGACGGATTTGACACATACTTCCTTAACATAGAGATGTGAAACACTAGATGCACATGCGCCATAGTTGGAGGCAGGGCAAGTCTATAAGATACTTCCCCAACCTTATCTAAGATTTCGAACGAACCAACAAAATGAGGTGATAATTTCCCCCTCTTGCCAAATCTCATAACACTTTTTATTGGAGAGACCTTTAAGAAAATGTGATCTTCTACGGCAAAGTGTACGTCTTTCCTTTTTGGGTCCGCATTGCTCTTTTATCAACTAAAAGCCATTTTCAGTCTATCTTGAATCAAGGGTACCTTATTGGTAGTCTTCTTAAGCAACTTCAGCATTTCCACATACTTGTCACCAGGCTCCACCTAACAAACTGGAGAACGGAATTTCCTCCCATACAAAGCTTCATATGGTGCCATACCGATAGACGAATGATAGTTGTTATTGTAGGCAAATTTAATTGAAGGTAAGTACTTATCCCAGCTACCACCAAAGTCCAAGACACATATTCTTAGCATATCCTCAAGTGTCTAAATTATTTTTTCAGACTGCCCATCCGTTTGAGGGTGAAATGTAGTACTAAAATCAAGTTGTGTTCCAAACGCTTCTTGTAACTTCTGCCAAAATCTCAAGGTAAATTGAGTCCCTCGATCCTAGATGATGGAAATCGGCACTTTATGAAATTTTACAATCTCGTCCATATACAACTATGCATACTAGTTGTAGAATATGTGGTTTTAACTCCCAGAAAATGAGCAGACTTTGTCAATCGATCCACTATGACCCATACAGAGTCATAACCCTTTAGAGGTTATAGGTAAACCAACAATAAAGTCCATAGTGCTATGCTCCCACTTCCATTCGGGTAGTTGAATTTCTTACAACAATCCAGAAGGTCATTGGTGCTCGTACTTGACTTGCTAACAAGTCAGGCAGGATGCTACAAACTTAGCCTTATCCTTTTTCAGTCCAAGCCACCAATAGTTAGCTTTCATATGCCTCCTTTAATATCCTTTCCCATAATCCTTCCACATCAGGCATACATACTCTATTTCCACACTTTAAAATTCCATTGACCGCTTTAAACTCAGAGTTCTTCACTTCTTTCATCTCATCCTTCAACTTCTCCATGTGTGGGTCCTTATCTTGTGAATCCTTTATTTCTTCCATTAGCTTAGATTTCACTTGAAAATGATCCACTAAAATTCTTGATCCTCTAATCTCCAGCTTCAATCCTTGGTTAAATAATTCCTTTAATTCCTTCACGATCGATCTCTTTCATACAATCACATGGTTTAGCCTTGCCATCAATTTTCGACTCAAGGCATCTGCCACTACATTTGCCTTCCAGAGATGGTAGAGAATCTGACAATCATAATCCTTTAATAGTTCAACCCATCTCCTCTACCTCAGGTTGAGGCCTCTTTAGCTCAAGATATACTAAAGACTCTTATGATCTATGTAGATCTTACACTTCATTCCATACATCTAATATCTCCAGATTTTCAGAGCGAACACTACCGCGGCCAACTCCAAATCATGAGTAGGGTAAGTCACTTCATGCCTCTTTAGTTGTCGTGATGCATAGGCGATGACCTTACCATTTTGCATCAAGACACATCTAAGTCCTACTCTCGAAGCATCACAGTAGATGGTGAATCCTTCTTCTCCTTTGGGTAATGCCAAAACTAGGGCTGATATTAAGCATTTCTTTGGCTTTTGAAAGCTCTCCTTATAGGACTCTTCCTAATAAAACTTAACTTGCTTTCTAGTCAACTTGGTCAATAGGGCTGCTATCTTAGAAAAGTCCTGCATGAATCTGTGATAATACCTAGCCATGCCCAAGAAACTCTACACTTCTAAAACTATTGTGGGCCGTGGCCAACTTGCTATCGCTTCAACTTTCTTAGGATCAACTTGAATCCCTTTCTTACTTATTACATGTCCAAGAAAGTTGACAGACTCCATCTAAAACTTGTACTTAGATAGCTTAGCATAAAGCTTATGATCACGTAGCATTTGAAGCACGATCCTCAAATGTTCTTCATGTTCTTCTTTACTCTTTATGTAAATTAGGATGTCATCAATGAACACAATCATGAACTTATCAAGAAATGGCCTGAATACTTGATTCATCAAGTCTATAAAAGTAGCAGGAGCATTTGTCAGACTGAATGGCAAAACCGTAAACTCATAATGGCTGTATCTAGTATGGAAGGCAGTTTTGCAGATGTCTTCACTACAGATCTTTAGTTGATGATAATTGGACCTCAAATCAATCTTGGAGAAATGACCAGCTCCTTGCAATTGATCAAAAAGATCATCGATCCTTGGCAAAGGGTATCTATTCTTTACAGTGACTTTGTTAAGCTGGCGATAGTCGATGCACATTCAAAACGAGCCATCCTTCTTCTTTACGAACAGCACTGGAGAGCCCTATGGTGAGCTACTCGGTTGGATAAAACCCTTGTCAAGTTGATTATGTAATTGCATCTTTAATTCTTTCAGCTCCATTAGTGCCATACGATATGGCGGTATTGATATAGGTTGCGTACTAGGTAGTAGTTCAATATTGACCTCAATCTCATGATCAGGTCGTAATCCGAGTAAATCTTCTATGAATACATCCATGTATTCATCCACCACTGGAATGCTTTTATCTCGAATGGCAGCCTCTTTGGCAGTATTAATTACATAGGCTAGGTACACTTGGCATCCTTTCATTAACATCCTTCTTACTCCTAAGGCTAATATTAATTTTGGAGGATTCTCAATCCTATCTCCTTGATACATGAACTCCTTTCCATTCTTGGTTCGAAACTCAACAAGTTTTTATCTACAGTCAATACGAGCTCCATGCTCATATAACTAGTCCATCCCTAATATCACATCAAATTCTAGTACATCAAATTCTAGTACATCCAATTCTAGCAATTATATAGGAAGCTTTTGTCCATTAATATCTACCTCACAACCTTTAAACCCATACTTTACTTCCATCACTTCCCCCAAAGGAGTTAATACTACTAAAGGATCACTCATTAATTCCTTATTTCTACTCAAACTCTTAGCAAAACAAGGCGACACAAAAGAATGGTTAACACTAGAATCAATCAAACATTTTACACTAGAATATTGGATAGGAATGATACTTATAATAGCTATGTGTGAAGCACGAGCCTCTTATTGATTTAAAGCAAAGGCTTGACCCTTGCCCTTATTCTTTGTCGCTGGTGCATTCCTAACTACTGGCCTTTTATCCTTGGCTCCTTGCCCTTGTGATTGGAATGGCCTAGATTATGGACATACTGTGGTCCCATTCCCTTGACTCCTTATTTGAGGACAATCCTTAATGAAGTGTCCCATTTGCCCACACTTAAGGCACACACCAATATCTTTTTCGGCAAATTCTAGGATGCTTCTTCCCACATTTAACACAAGTAAGGAGTTCTTGCTTGGCTTGGCCATTCCGTGGTCCCGATGATGAAAATTCCTTCCTTGGGCATTCTCATCCTCCATGCTATCCTCTATGACCTTTGTTCCTATGCTTTCCCTTTTGGACTCATTCAGCTTGTTTAGCTCTCTTCACCTTGTATCTCTTTTCCATTATCTTAGCCTTATCTATCAGTTTGGCCATGGTTAGAAATTTTGTTGCTGCCAATGAATTAAACAGAGGCATGATCAATCATCTTAAGAATTAGTTGATGTGGCTAGCTTTGGTAGGAATGATGTTGACAACAAATCGACTAAGTTGATTGAACTCCTTAGCGTACTCTGACACCGACATTCTAGTTTTCTGCTTTAGCTGCTCAAACCATAGTGCCCTATCTTGCCTTTCACCTTTAGGCAAGAACTGATCCATCACTTCTTGTTTGAATTTTGCCCATGTAGGTGAGTCTGCTTTGTAAAGCTATTCTTCAATGTTCCTCTCGCACTAGTACCAAGCTTCCTTCTTAAGCTGGAGTCCTACCAATTCGATCACTTAGGCATCCAAGCAAGATAATCGATGGACTAGCTTGTCCATCTCATCCAAGAATTCATGTGGGTCATCACCCTCCTCACCAAAAAAGGTAGGCAGTCACAGCTTCTTAAACTCTACTATGGTCATCCCTTCATCAGGTAACCATTTCCTCTCTCTCCGAGCAAGTACCACCACCATAGGTGGTGGAACTCCATTCCTTTCTTCAGTTGATGGTGCTTCCCGCTTTGAGGTCATAGCTCGTCCATTTCCTTATGCAAGTCTCTCATTTCCTCATGCATGTCGTGCACCTCTTATGAAGATGCTTACTCACTAGAGCCCATGGTCGGTGCTCCTGCATTGGATCTTTCTCTTGACCACACAGGTGCAAAAGCAGCATTTGATGCAGTGTCCAATATGGCATCATCACTTGTCCTAGTGGGCTGGGCAACTGTGCAAAACTTCTTTTTGTGAGGCATTCTGCTTATCACGATAAGAGAATTTAGTACTAACCCCCTATTCTAACCCATTTAGCCCCACTATTGTACTAGTGTAATCATCATGCATTTATCATATCACATCATTAAGCACATATCATATATATATATATATGTGTGTGTGTGTGTGTGTGTGTGTGCTTAATGATGTGATATGATAAATGCATGATGATTACGCTAGTACAATAGTGGGGCTAAATGGGTTAGAATAGGAGGTTAGTACTAAATTATATATCACATATCACATATCACAATCAAATAGCATATATCTCATAGTATAAAAATAACCTCCTATCAAGATAAGCTGATTATATCATAGCAATAAAGGAAATCATCTCCTACTAAGTAACTAGGCAGTCAAAGGAAGGTATCATTCATATCATACAAAGCACTATGTCGTTATGTCGATCATCACCAACTACATTGTCCTAGTCCTTGTGTGTCCACCATTAAGGCAATCAAGGGTGACATGGCCACTACTGCCACATCAATAACAAAGAAGATCTCCATCCTGACAATGACTTGTCAAAGACACAGACCTTACTGGAGAGTAGTCTCCCCCATGCTCATCAATCCTTGTCTTAAGTTGTTCTGCATCCAACCTCAAGGCAAGAACCATAAGTTTAAGATGTTGGTTTTCCTCCTTCAAGTACGAATAGTCATCCTCCAATTTCTGGATATTACTATAAACCCAATCAGGATCCAAGTACTCCTTAGGGTCCTCCTCTTCGTCAGGGGTCTGCTCCCTCGCAAGGTGAATCACTGATACAACTCTCTCAAACATCTCTAGCCAAGTCCTCTTATAAGTCACACGAGGTGCTTTGGGTTGCGGTCCATAAGCAGGGGTAATCTTCTTGGTCATCTGCCAAAAGAATCGTAAGGCAAGTAAACAATAATAAGGATTACTAAAACCTGCTAGGATTTCATGAAATTATACTAGCGATAGACTGCAAGTGACATGATAGGAAAATTCCTATGGTCTAGGATTATACTTAAACAACCCAAATAAATAGACAAGTCTAAACTAGACTTTTAAAAACTACGGCTCTGATATCAACCTTGTCACATCTTAACTTTAGAGATATGATGGTCCTAGAACACAGAGAGACATAAGGTCACCCACGCCCTAGAACCCACTTACACATATACAAATCATGCCAAGGATCATACCAAACCTTATGCAATAACTCATTTAAAATATTATATAAAAACCTTTAATTGCAGAAGATAATAATTAAACATCTCTCACATAATCCATAAGGAAATAATACCATAATTCACTTGAAAACCTTAATAAATAACATCTCAAAATAAACATCAAAAATAAATATTCTTAGAGCATCTAATGATAACACTTCAAAGCATGGTATTATTAATGACTTTGACAAGGAATCCCCAAGTGAAGTAGAATGGTTGAGCCATTACCTTGCCTCCTCACATTTGCTCACTTGGAACCACACAATGAAAAAGGGGTGAGATAGATGATCCCAATGAGTAAACGATAAAACACATACATTAACACATATTCCTTGGAAAAGGAAACTCATAGCTTATATACATAGTTCATGATTTTCAATTCATGAATTAAGATGTATTTTACCAAGGGTTTAATTTAATAGGTTTGCAGAAATCACATTTATAACACTTAAAGAGTAAAGGCTATTGCTCTATCACTCGAACACTTAGAGGAGAGGTGGCCTTAAACTAAATTCCAACTCCTATCACTTAAAAGGCATGAAACTTATCAAGTCCCATGACTAGAGCTGCCCCTTTCTAGTTGAGATGGATACATTACCCCTATCCATTGAATTAAGATCATGTGTACAGGGTCCAATGATTACCCACATTGGCATGAGGACTTCTACATAAAGGGTTAAAGATACCATAGCTAGAGCTAATGGTATTCACATATATCAATAGCACTTAAGGTAACAATAACATGTATCACAGTAGTAATATTAGTTTAATTTATTTGAAAGAAGATACAAGAATAGTGTAATTCTAGAAAGAATATAAGTTAGGGTAATAATCACAAAGAATTATCATTGGATAACAAAATGGTTTTTGGACAAATTGTCCTTTGGCAACCCAAGCTTTGCAAGGAATTCAATTAATCATATTTGAGGATAGGATGAACTTCGGTTTCAAGATCTCAAGGTTCATATAATATGACATCACATATTTGTAACATAATATAATGTTACTCACACTTGAATCAAGATTACAGTGTTTACTTATACTTATAGAATGAATACAATGTTTACTCACCTTGTGATTCCTTCGCTCCTAATTCACATAGCCCTTAGACTTCTAAGACTCCTCAACCTCATCATAATATTTAATTCAATACTTAGCATTTATTTAATCATGATGCTATCATATCCCTTATCTACCCCATGCATATATAACATTCACATACACTTAGAGTTGCATATATAGGTGCACACATCATTTGCATATAACATGTTGATTTAAAAGTCTTACACACTTAACCTTTTTAGGCCCATATGAAACACATCATAATTCATGTCCATACCTTTGTAAGGTTAACACAATATCATTATCTAAACATCAAGTCACTTTAACAATCAACTTAGTACACTTAACACTTCCATACATGTCAATTTATCAATAGCCTCTCAAGTGTCATGCTTAACCCTTATGATCAATTCATTCAATCAATTACTTCATCAATTCAAGAGCATTTATTCATTATCAAGCCATCATAACATCTATTTCCATATTTCCCAATCATATTCACATTCTAACCACAATATAAGATTAAGATACCTTAAGTATACCAAAGTGCCTCTAGGCTTGTCTAGGGTCATTTCTTCAACTAACATGCAATTTTATGATTTATTATACACACATACATATCAGTAATTATCAAAATACATTGCATAGAAATTATAGACATTGGGATAAAAATCCCATAGCAGGCCGAATGCATCATCCAAGGAAAAACTAAAATTTTCTTACTTTTCTCACTTTCCATCTATTATAGTAATTTGTAAAAATATGGTTTGAACCAAGATTTTTCATGTAAACACAACAAAAATCATTTTAGAACATTAGTTCACATGAATCGTCAGCCATACATGCAACATGTACATGAAATTTCCAATTTTAGGTTGTAAGATGCAAAACCATGAGTTTTCTTATTTTTTTTTTGGTATTTTCGATCATTACAGTAATATGTAAACAAGTGGTTTAAACCATTATTTTTCATCTAATCACAGCAAATATCAGTTTAAAACATCTTCACGTATGATTCGGTAGCCATAGATAATAATTATGCATGAAAATTCCAAAGTTTAAGGCGAAGGGTGAAAATCATGAGTTTTCGCGCTTTCCGCACTTTCCATTCCTTACATTAATATACAAACACATGATTTAAATCATTACTTTTCATCCAAAAAAAAAATCATTTTAGAATATTAAACATCACAATTTGGTAGCCATGGAGTTATAAAACCAAAGAATTTTCAAAATTTCAAATTCTAGAACGAAAACCTTGAATTTCCTTGTTTTTTGAAACTTTTCGGTCATTCCAGTAATATGCAGATATATGATTTAATCCAATATTTTTCATCAAAACACATCAAAAATTAGTTTAGAAATCAATCATATAGGAATTGCCCCCTTCCCCCCATAGTATTTATGCATAAAAATTTCAATTTTGAGTTGTAGGATTCACCTTTGGAGAAATTACGCGGAAAGATTTGTGTTTCGATAGAGAATTAAATTTCTCTTTCAAAAACTCACCCAAATAGAATTAAATTTGTCAAAATCAATAAATAACTAGTTCAAAATAATTTTCTCATATTTTATTTCATTGAAATCAGATGGGAATTTGAAAATAAAGAAAAACTTACGAATAAGGGCGAGAAATCGCAAAGGTGAAAGGTGTTTTCTTAATTTCAGTAGAGAGAACTGTTTTGAGAGAATTTTTCCGTCAAAATACAAAAAATTAGAGTGATGGCTGCTGGAACATTAGGGCTACTGAAATTTTAATATTTAAAGGTAGGGTTTTGGATAGTGGGCATTTAGGTATTTGGGCTTTTTATTTAAATTAGGGGCTGATTATGAGTAATTAAAATAATTTTTTTTATTATTTTCGTTAAAATTTCCCCCAAAACATTTATTTAAAAATTATTTTAAAATACTCATAAAATCATTTTATGCTTAAAAATTGCCTTTATGCATGAAAATTCATTTTATTTAAAATAATTTATTTTATACTAATGTACTTCATATAAATCATTTATTTCACAATAATAACTCATATTATGCATATTAAAAATTTATTTAACATGCCACATACTCATCAATCACATTGAACATAAATTCCCATAAAAGCACATACTTAACTTTAATAATTATAAATCAAGCAAATTGTCCTAAAAATTTCTAGGGTAGGTGTGGATTGTTACATAAATAATAACCAAACATTGATTCATCAATGTTAAAATCTGAATAATCCATCAAATGAAATAAATTAAATACAAATTAAATATTGTCCAAACTAATCACTATCACTATCTTCCTCTAATTCATCTTCACTTTCATATTCATTTGACATTTCTGATTCTATTTGTAGTGTTGGATCATCCAAAAGCTTAGCTTTGTCATCTCCTAAATCTATAATACTCCATCTATATCATGTAATGAACTAGATTCATTGATGCTTATAGATGTTTTAGTAAGCAGCATACTGACAGGCTCATTATCTTGGAATGCCGTAGTAGCATCTATTATTTTCTCAATAGTTAAAGGAACATCCATAATATGCCTAGCTTTAACTTTGCAAACCACCCACTAGTCACACTTATCTCTTCTCAAGCTAGGATAAAGGACATAATATACTTGTGCTGCTTGCATTATGAGAATAAACAGATCATACTTGTTTAGTTTGCACCTGTGATTGACATCCACTAAAGGGTATTGTTTACGAACCTTCATCCCAACATTATTAGTAGGATCAAACCAGTCATGCTTAAATAGAATAGTGTGCTTAATTAGGAGCCTTAGATATTCCAATTGCAGAATCTCTATTAAGCAACCATAGTAATCACTCTCAGATTGCTATAATTTGTGCCCTTAATACAAACTTTGCTATTTGAAGTGGACCTAATTGAACCATGTGATTCTGTATGAAATTTAAAGCCATTAACAAAATACATAGTGAATGATTCCAAAGTATGTAATGGGCCTTTTGCAAGATCTATGATGAACTAATTGTCAATGACGTTATAACGTGCCTATTATGAAAATAAAAGTTAAGTACGTATATATTGTACTTGCATATTCAATAGCATCAATGACATGGCTAAATTATGTTTTACTACTTATATATTTCTCAAACTTGATGGCAAAATGTTTATCAAGCATACCATCAAGCTCGGCATTAATGATGTAAGGTGATGCTTTTTTCAATTCATCAAAGTACAGTCTATTTCAAAACAAGATAATAGAAAATTTAGATAAATTTTTTAAGGAAAATTGAAATTATTATACTTTTCAACACACTTACACAACATACAGATCAACCTCCTCGTAATTCAATAGAATGTAATTACACGCAACTTTGTGTTCAATGTCGAACAATCTCCTTTTTTATTTTTTTTTATCATCCATATGCTTGACCAGGATGTTTAAATATTGAAAGATTCCCTTCTATGTCTTCAACATCCCCACCATCATCATTTCGAGGCACTTTTCATAGTCTCCTATAAATGTGAGGCTCAAAATAATATGAATAAAAATTTGACGCTTCTGTCACATCCTAACCTTAGAGATATGACGGTCCTAGAACATGGCAAGATATAAGGTCACCCACGCTTGTAGAACCCACTTAAATATAAACAAATCATGCCTAGGATCTTACCAACCTCTTACACTAACTCATTTAAAACATTTAGATGAATACCATAAATTTGCAGAAGACTAAAATAAATCATTACACATAAAATCCATAAGGAAAAGTAATATGTATCAATAAGTATCAATCAATATTCCCAGAGCATCTAATGATAAGACTTCATAAAAATTGTATTATTGATAACTTGGACAAGGAATTCCCCAAGCAAAGTAGATTGCTTGAGCCATCACCTTGCCTCCTCACATTTGCTCACCTAGAACCACACAAGGAAAAAGGGGTGAGATAGATGATCTCAATGAGTAAACAAGAAGGCATGTATATTATCACATATTCCTTTGAAAAGGAAACACATAGCTTATACACATAGTTCATGATTTATAATTCATGAATCAGGTTGCAATTTAGCAAGGGTTCAATTTGGCATATTTGCAGAAATCACACTTATAACATGTAGTGAGTGAAGGCTATTGCTCTATCACTCAAACACATTAAGGAAAGGTGGCCTTATACCAAAATTCCAACTCCTATCACTTAAGGCATGAAGCTGATCAGGCTCCATGGTTAGAACTGCCCCTTCTAGTTGAGGTGGACACACTACCCTTATCCATCGGGTTAAGACCGTATGCACAGGTTTCGATGATTACCCGCATCGGCACGAGGATTTTGCATAAAGGGTAAAAGGTACCATAGCTAGAGCTAATGGTAATCACAATTAACAATATCACATAAGGCAACAATAACATGTATTCCAATAACAATAGTGGTTTAGCTTTCAAACAAAAGATACAATGATAGTGTAATTCTAGAAAGAATATAAGTTAGGGTGTTAATCACAAGAAATTCTCATTTGGATGAACAAAATAGTTTTGGATCAAATATCCCTTGGCAACCTAAGCTTATCACAAAAATCATATAATAATATTTAGAATAGGAAGAACTTGGGTTTCAACAATCACAAGGCTCACATAACAATATATCACATTTGTAACATAACAAGATGTTACTTGCACTTGAAACATGAACATAGTGTTTACTCACACTTGTAGAATGAATACGATGTTTACTCACCTTGGGGTTTCTTTGCTCCTAGTATACGTAGTCCCTTTGCACTTCTAAAGCTCCTCAAACTCTAACATAATATTTGATTTAATATTTAGTATTTATTTACTCATGATGCTCCTATCCCATAACTACCCCATGTACATATAGCATACGCATACACATAGAGTCCACACATAGGTGTACTTGTCACTTGCACATAACACATTGACTTTGAAAGTCTTGCATACTTAGGCCTTATAGGCTCTCTTGATATCACATTACAATCATATCAATACCATTTTAAGGTCATCACAATATTATTACCTTAATATCAATTCACTTTAACAATTATCTTAGTTCACTTTACACTTTTATACATGCCAACTTAACAATTTACCTTTCAAACGTCATCCTTAACTCTTATGATCCCTTTCACTTCATTAACTCATAACCATATGTTCATCATAAAGTCATCATAACATCTAGTTCCAAATTTCCCAATCACATTTGCATCCTAATCACAATACCTTAAGTATACCAAAATGTATTTAAGCTTGTCTAGGATCACACCTTTAACTAACATGCAATTTTATCATTTATTATACATACATACATGTCAACAATCATCAAAACACATCACATAAAATTTATAATCATTGGGAAAAAAATGTTTATATAGGCTGAATGCATCATCAAGGTAAAAACCAAATTCTTCTTCTTTTCGTACTTTCCGTCTATTTCAGAAATATGTACGAACATAGTTTGAACCAAGATTTTACATGTAAATGCAACAAAAATCATTTTAGAGTTTAAATTCATAAGAATCAGCCACTCTTGGTGTTATTTATACATAAAAATTCAACGTTTGGCTTATAGAGCACAAAATCATGAGTTTTCTTATTTTCGGTATTTTTTGGTCATTTCAGAAATATGTAAACAGGTTATTTAAACCATTATTTTTCATTCAATCATAGAAAATATCAGTTTAGAACACATCCTTATATGATTCAGCAGCCATAGATAGGGTTTATACAAAAAATTTCCAAGTTTAAAGGCTTAGGTGAAAAATCATGAGTTTTCGCATTTTTCGCGCATTTCGTTCATTTCAGCGATAAACAGACACATGATTCAGATCATTATTTTTTCATCTAAACAAAAAAAAATATCATATTAGAGCACTTATTCATACAAATCGGCAGCTATATGTCCATTCAAGAATAAAATTTTTCAACTTCTAAGTTCTAACAAGAAAACCTTGAACTCCTTTGTTTTTTGAAACTTTCTGGTCATCACAGAAATATGCAAAAATATTATTTAATCCAATATTTTCCATTCAAACAAATCAAAAATTAGTTTAGAACACAACCATGCACAAATCCCCCCCCCCCCCCCCCCCCCCCCTCTATGATGTTTATGCATAAAAATTGTGATTTTAAGTTATAGAATTCACCTTTGGAGAAATCTTGCGGAAAGAATCATGTTTTCGATAGAAAATAGATTTTCTCTCCCAAAAACTCACCCAAACAGAATTAAATTTGTAAAAATCAGTAATCAACCAGCTCAAAATAATTTTTCCATAATTTATTTCATAGAAATCAGTTTAGAAATCGAAAGAGAAGAAAAACTTACGATTATGGTCAAGAAATCGCGAAACAGAAAGGTGTTTTCTTAATTTCGTCAGAGAGAAATATTTTGAGAGAATTTTTTGCCAAGATATAGAAAGAATAAGAGAATGGCTACTGGAACCTTGGTTTGGCCGAAATTTAGGATATATATTAGGGTTTGGGTGAAATTTCCACTAATACCCTTAATGAACTAGGTTAGGAGGATTTTGGTGTAGTGGGCTTTTGGGTATTTGGGCTTTTTCTTTAAATTTTCGGCTGAATAGAATTAAAATAAAAAGAATATTTTTCTTATTAATTCTATAACATTTCCCCAAAAATATTTATTTTAAAATATTTTAAAATTACTCATAAAATTATTTTATGCTTAAAAATTCTCTTATGCATGAAAATTCATTTTATTTAAAATAAATTCTTTTATGCAAATGCACTTCATATAAATCATTTATTTCACAATAGCAACACCTATGATACGTATTAAAATTAATTTAATATGCCACATACTCATCAATCACTTAGATCACCAATTTTCACACAAGCACACACTTAACCTTAATAGTTCTAATCAAGCAAATTTTTCACGAAAAATTCCTAGGGTAGGTGTGGGTTATTACAGCTTCTTCCACTAAATATGCATTACAAATTGAACCCTCCACCTTCACTTTATTAGTTACATTGTTTTTCAATTGTTGAAGAAATCTATATGAAGATGTGTGAATAAGCTTACATAAGTAATTAGTTTTAGATAAAGAAATATTCATTTTAAGTGTAATTGTTTTACCTTTTAAAAGGATACATCCAACAATAATGAACCAGACCAGCAATTTTAGCTTGATAAGGCAAGTGTACTGGAAGATGCTCCATGGAGTCGAAAAAACTAGGAGGAAAAATGCACTCCAATTTACAAATAATAATTGGAATATCTCTTTCAAGTCTCGCCATATTGCCCACTATAATTATGGTTAAAGATAAGTCTTTGAAAAAAAAGGCTTAACTCGATGAGAACTAACCACACATTTGCATGTAAGAGCTCATGAAATGCTATAGGAATTAACCTCTACATAAACACATGGTAGTCATGGCTATTCATCCCAAACATCTTCAATTTTCTCATGTCTACACACCACCCCATATTGGAAGCACAACCATCGGGAAATTTAAGATTTTTCACCCATTCCAATAAAACTTGTTTCCTAGGTTTATCTAATGTGTAGCACACTTTTGGATATTTTCCTATTGCTTCATTTTTTTCTAACTCAGGACTTTGGCACAACTTCTTCATGTTTTCCCTTGCCTTCTCATTATTCTTAGTTTTCCTCTTGATATTAAGTACAGTATTAAAAACATTTTCAAATACATTCTTCTCAATGTGCATCACATCTAGATTATGTCTAATGAGATTTGAAATCCAGTATGGCAAATCCCATAATATACTTCTTTTCTTCCATCCATAATTCTTACAAATAGGACCATTAATCTCTTTAGCATTGAGTTCAATCACTTTCTTCAATCCCAATTCATTTAATTCCTAAAAAATTTGATCACCATTCTTAATGGTTAGTGCTTGAGAATTCTCTATTTTGTTTTTCAAGAACCAATTTTTGTTACGTCTGAAAGGATGATCTTCAGGAAGAAATTTATGATGATTAGCAAACAAAGTTGTCTCTCAACCATTGCTCAATGCAAATGCTTGTGAATGTTCCATACAATAAGCACAAGTAAGTTTCCCAGCCGTGTTCTAACTTGAAAGCATTGTATTGGTAGGAAAATTACTAATAGTCCACATGAGAGATGCTCTCATTTAGAAATTTTATTTCCTTGACACATCATATATTTGCGCACCTACATTCCAAAGATGTTTCAACTCTTTAATCAACGATTAAAGGAAAACATCTATGTGGTTTTTGGACTGTTAGGCCCAAGAATAATTATAAATGAGAACATGTAAGTCTCTTTCATATGCATCCATAGTGGCAAATTGTATGGGGTAACTATAATTGGCCATGAAGAATATTGTTGTCCAGACTAACCAAATGATTGAAAACCATCAGTACACAAACCTAATCTCACATTGCAGCTCTCAGAGGTAAACGAACAATGTGTGTGACTAAAATACTTCCATGCCTTAGAATCAGATGGTTGACACATTCTCCCTTCTTCCTACAGATGCTCATCATGCCATCACATATATAAGGTTGTAGTTTTTGAAGCATATAGTCATTGCAACCTAGGAGTTAGAGGAAATTAATACATTACCTTGTTTGCTATATTTTTACTATGTTATCCTAGTCTCTTTTTCTTCTTAAATCGGCGCTCATTACAAAACTTACATCTTGTCAAGTTATCATTAGCACCCCAATATATCATACAACTATTCTTACAATAGTCTATCTTCTCAACTTGAAGACTAAGGCCTTGAACTAATTTCTTGGTTTTGTAAAAATTATCCACCATTTTATTATTCTTAGGTAAAACCTTTTGTAAAAATTATGTGAAATCATCATAACATCTCACTGAGAAATGGTGCTCCAACTTCAAATGGAATAATCATGCCACAGCCAACATTTGGGAATGTTTATTACACCCATCCCATAATTATTCATCGACTACATTAAGCACATCGAAGAATTTTTGTGCAGCTAGATTAGGTTCTTCATCCATGTATTTTGTATAAAAACTCAGGCCTAGCTACATTAAGAATCATTTGTCTATATGCATTTGGTGCTTATGTATCCATATTTACAGATATAAAGCATTCATAATGCTCAGATTCTACACTCCTATATAGTTCTCCATGTCGATCCATTCATAGCAATCTAGAATGAATCCCTTTCTAAAAAGGTGTAACCTCACGTCTTCAAGCATTTGGTACTTTTGATTGTGACACTTCTTACAAGGACACATTATCTCAGTCACATCTCACATACTCGAATGATTATAGGCAAAAGTAACAAAGGTTTCAACACCATCAACAAACTCATTGTTAATGGTGCCATCAGCATTAAGCCTCTTGTACATCCATTGACAATCACTTTCATTTTTGGTTCCTATGTTTATCTAGGGATGCACCAAAGTTAAAAATAAAAATAAAAAATAAACTAAATATCTTATTTTCAACCCATCTTAACTTCTTTAACATTTTAATTATTTTATATATTTTTATAATTTTTAATGTATATAACTACATGCCTAAATTCTCTAAATTTTTATTTGTTATCCATGTATTATAAAAATTTCTAATCTAATCTACCATCTATTATATTCCATTCCTTTGTTATCCATGTATTATTATAATTTGCTTAGTTAGGAAACAACAAAAATTAATGGTTGTCTAAACATGGTGAAGCATATGATATAGGGGATCAAAAGAATTTGATCATAAAATAGAAAAGATGGTAGGTAATTAAGTTAATTAGTTACATATTTTAAAAAAAGTTAACTAGTTACATGTGTATTAACTGATGTAATGAAGACCATATTATTAATATCCACAAGTGCATTAATGTCTACAAACTTACCCTTATTACTCGCTCTCTCTCCCTATCTTCTTTTATTTTATATATTTTTTTATTTTCTTTTTTCTTTTTTCTTTTATTTTTTTGGCTTTTGCCTTTCTATTCTTTCTCTAACTCTCCCTAATTTCCATCTCTCTCTCTCTCTTCTTCATTTAGCAATAAGAATATTCTACCATCTACAATTAACCATCAAATATCTATGTTTGTAATGCATATTATTCAGTTTCCATGACCCACCTTTTTAAGCCATAACTGTCCTAGAGTTCAGGGAGATGTAATGTCACCTAAACCTGTAGAACCCGTTTAACTCATAACCTATTATCATTCATCATATTAAATCTTATCCCAAGATCGTAACCTAATCACATTTCCTTATTACCCATAATATCATTTACACACAATATGAATAACTTCCAAAGTTGAATCTCATATCATTAGCCAAATATTCATTACATTATACATTATTATAATAGCAATTACAATACCATTCATATTACAAATACATCCTATAACATATTAGTACTAGCTTTTCAATAACCATTCATGTTACATATAGACCCTATATCTTTCAATAACCATGGAGCTCTAATGATGTTCTTCATAATCAAGAGTCACAATATCAAGAATTAGCAAAGTAGTATCCAAGTGGAGGATAGGGCTTGAAAATTTTACCTTGCTAACTCATTGACTTTACCTGAAAAGTTTAAACCACTACAATATGAGACAATGCTCAGTGTGTACAAAATAATATAATACATAAGGTGAGCATAAGGACTAACTTTCAAGAAGGCTCATTATAAAAAGGAAATATTTTCAATCAATATCATCAATATGGTTCAAATTCTCATTTAAAAATGAAGGCAATATTTTTAGCAGAAATGTCACTTTCTTAGGAGCAGGATGCTTTCTACACATATCAATTCAAGAATGGCAGCCTAAGCCTTGCTCACTCACCCATACAAAGCCAATCTTTTTAAATGAGGTCGGGGCACAGAAAAACTAAAAATAGTCATACCAAAACTTTTTGAAAGAGAATAATGCTATTGGCTTCTTTAAGCATTTTGATATCACAGTACTATAAGCTACGAAGTCAATCTCTTTAAATGAGGTCGAGGCATAGAAAGGTTCCAAATAGCAATACCAAAACTTTTTGAAAGAGAATAATGCTCCCAGTTTCTTTAAGCATTTTGATATCACAATACTGTAAGATATGAAATTAATCTTTTTAAATGAGGTCGGAGCACAGAAAGACTTAAAACATATATCAAATCAAAACTCTTTTCTTTAACGGTTTTTAACAATTTGAATAAAGAAACTCTTTTCTTTCTATTTCGGTATTTCTTTGAAATCAGCGAATTATATGCCTAATTCCTTAAATTCATAGAATCAACTAGTTTTGATAGATTATTTGTGGTATTCATGCGTGAATTAACATATTGTAATTAAGTTTTCTTTAGAATCGATAGCTTCGCTGCGTCACTATCTTATTATATTTTTGATTTTTAATTTTTAATTATAAATTTTTAGAAAAATGAAATAATAAATTGTTATTTTAATTATTTACGAATACGTTACAATAATTAGCTATATCATAGGGTCTCTATATTATTTGCTTATTACTATTAACTTTTTAAAATATTGCCTGCAATATGATATAAATCAACTGGTTGATTAGACATCTTTTTTCCTACTTATCATAGTTCTGGTATCTATAATAAAGTCTCCCAATATATTTTCAATAATACAAATTAAATATTTTTTGTGTCATTTCCTTTTCAAATTCTATAATTTGTTATGATAAAATAATTAATATTTTTATTTTGTTTATTTTTAAATTAAAATATATTTTAATAATATAAATTAAAATGATTATTAGTTACACTTTCATATGTTGTAAAATTATTAATTTTATTTTAGTCAATATTTGAAATTATTATATTAAATTATTTTATAAATCATTTTAAATATTTCATTAAATTTTTAATTGTTAATTATATTTATTTAAATATTTATTTTTACATTTATTTATTTTTATATATTATATTAAATATTTCATTCAATATAATTATTTTAATATATTGTATGTTATATATTAAATATTTGGTTATTATGTTGCCATATTCATAAAGAATATATATAAATATGTATTGTAAAAAATATGGCGGGAAAATTTCTCTCCACTTTAGCACTTGGTGGCAATGGATTATGCAATTACCGACAAAATATTTTGTCAGTATTTAATAACAAAATATGTAGTCAATAAAATTAAAGTGTGAAATTTATAGTTTTCAAGTTTTACCGACTAAAAAGTAGTCAGTATTTACCGACTAAAATAGTCGTCAGTATTTACTAACAAATATTTAGTCACTAAAGTTGATTAGTGAAATCAGTCTTCTAAAATTAATTTACCGATAGTGGATATAGTTGGTAATTACCAACAATTTACTTAGTCAGTAAAATGGAAAACCAAATTCTTATTCTCAAATTAATTTACCGACTGATTTGGTAGTTGGTATTTACCGACTAAAATTTTAGTTGGTAAAATGGAGCAATCTTATTCTCAAATTAATTTACCGACTAATAAATATCAACTACCAATTTTAGTTGGCAAAATGGAGCAGATTATATTGGTTTTATTTGCTTACTGAATGAAAATTATTAGTCGGTATTTACCAACTACAAGTTTTAATTGGTAAAATGGAGGAGATAATCAATATTTTTTTTATTTGATTACTGACTGAAAATTATTAGTTGGTATTTATCGACAAACTATTTGGTCGGTAAAGTAGAGAATATAGCTTTTTTTTTTTTTAGTTTTTTAATAAATATCTATTGCTGACTAAATGTTCAGTTGGTAAGGCTTGAGCACAAAATTATTTTTCATAAAAATTATTTGTTGGGTTAGCGACAGAAGTGGTAGTTGATATACGGTCAGTAATTCATGGCGCCACTTTTTTATTGCTTTATTTAGTGACTGAATATTTCTATCGGTAAATTATAGTTGGTAATGAGTTAGTAATTGAAAAATTAAAGTAATTTCTATATTTAGTCAGTATTTTATCAATAAATATTGAAATTTACCAACTAATCTTATTTCATTGGTATTTTTGGTCGGTGATTCGTGTTTTTCTTATAGTTATTAATATATAAAGTATACATAAATCATTTGCAGTCATGCTGACTACTATCAAGCATGATCTTTCATTTTATGACGTTAATCATACATAACAACTAACAATTTCATATACATATATCATTCAATGATTTCACATATCATTTAACAATTTATTTACACACATCATAAATCAATTCATTGTCACATAAATACCTTTCATATAGCAAAGAGCCATACATATCAATTGTTGATTGAATTCATGTCAAATCTTAGTCAAACTCTCTTTTATGTTTTTGATGGTTCAAATTTTTAAGTTATTTACACATTTAATAGATGCTTATTTCATAAACAACATTCATCAAGAAGCTTATAAATAAGAATCCTTTAAGGTCATGATATAAACTTTTGAGTGGTGACCACTACATAATTTTCACGACCGTGACCTACTATAGTGACCACAACCTAATGGTCGTGACTGAGACTAATTTAAGGAATAAAACATCAATTTGAACCTTGAGACATAGTGCATTTTGTGACCCCAGTCATGGAGCAAAATGACAATTGCGACTGGGACTAATTTTGGGACAAAATGCTCTTGAGACATAGTTCGTTTCGTGACCCTAGTTGGGACTGCAACTCTAGTCACACAACTAAAATTACAACCACAATGGATAAATCGTGACCACAACAGTCTAATTGATAGAAGAACAAGTTTTTCGTGCAAAGCAACTTTGAAATGCCATATCTTTCAACTACAGATGAGTCATAAGGCCTACTTAACACCACCAACTTTTGGGCCCAAATTCAATCATTTAAAGTTATTTTTGAGGCTCTAAAGTTTTCTATTAAACTAAGGTAGACTCTAAGTCCAATGGTTAATGAGCATCTCCTTTTTTAGTACACAAAAGTGAATGTAATTCATTCCAAACTTTCATACAATAGTTACATATTGTATGCACATAAAAGGGTTATATATATTTCATTAGTTATCTTTCATATTAGACTATCCATTACATATACATACATGCCAACTTTTTCACCAAAACCTAACCAAAATCTATTCGTTCTTATCCCCATCTTTCTTAATTTCTCTCACTATTCTCAGCTTCACTTTTGGTAAGGCCCACATGTCTATGGCCCATGGATAACAACAAAGGGGATACCATATGCATCCTAATAGGACATATTTCCTCTAAATGATCCAATCTACCACAGGCTACACATAAATGCTCAGGAAATCCCAACATCACGTCTCAAAGAGGTGGAATTGATTCTCCTCCTAGGTTTTAGTGCATATGACTAACTCCAACCAATTCCCATTTCATATCTCAAATCATTCTTCTCAAACTTTGAACTTCTTCTCTTAATACATGAACCTTTCTCACTACCTCTTCATATTGTGCTTTCATCCTCACTAACCAAATTGGGTCAAGATCCTCCTCTAGATCCATCTCCTCGAGTTTAGGTGGAGCAGCCAAAGTGGCATCTAATACTTCCCTTTCTCTAATTGGATTACATATTTTTGGCATCTAAATTCCACAATACAATGATACAAATATACGTCACAAAGATAAGTGAATAATTTAACATATAATGTTAATGCATATCTACCTTAACAATATAATTCGACGATGACAAGAAATCCTATGCTTCATGGTTTAACCTAACATTCATATAGTGATTAAGTCTAAGTAAGACCTAAACCTTTAGCTCATACCAACTCTGTCATGACCTAATTTCTTGGCAGTAACGGTCTTAGAGTTTAGAGAGACATAAAGTCACCTAAATTCGTAGAACCCCATTGAACTTATCATCATTTAGTATATTCTATTTTATAACTTATCCCAAGGTCGAAATCCCGTTCACTCTTTAGCAATTCTAGTGTTACTTTATCTATTTATTTATAGCCATTACACTTTAATGCCATTTCATAACCATTGATTGGAATATCATTCTTAAGTATTAATACATACCATTCATACATTCTTACTTACTATCATAAATATGTATATATAATAATTACTACCATTTGTTTACAATACTCTCCAACACAATACATTTTAATATTAAGCCTTCAAATAACAAGGAGCTCTAGGTCGATTATCTTTAGAGTAATATAAGCAAAACTCAAAACATTGCAATTTAGAAGAGCAAGTCCTAAGTAGAGAAGCATGGCTCAGAATTTACCTTGCTAATAAGTCATCTTAACCTAAAAAATTTTAAACAACTATAGAATGAGACAAGCTCATTGAGTACATAATAATTAAAATAATATGAAGGCAATATAAGATATCACTAGGATGGGTTCAAGATGGAAATAGAGTGATGTTAATCAAAATTGGGCATTTTAGTTTTTAAATACATTTTAGCAACAATAATAATGTCTTGGAAGCAGAAAGCTTCCCATATAGGAATATTAAAGAGTGGCAGCGTAAGCCTTGCTCACTCACATATATCACACTAAGTAACAATGATCAAATCTTATGGTTAGGTATTCGCCCTAACAAAGGATGGGTACTCTTGCCCTACGCATGAGCTTGTACCAAGTGCATAAATTCTAATGTATTTCCTCACACTTGAGATGATTTTTGCTTAATCAGGGTATCAACAAAAGACTATACAAGGTCTATATTGGAATTTCAATAGAAAATAGTTTGACATAGTGTGAACCCTCAAAATTGCACCCTTAGAATCTTACTACAGCTTGACACCTGTTACAATTAGTGCACTATGCCAGAGCAAGTACAATGGTCCCGCTAGCCTATTAACAGATAGGGGTCAAGGGGGTAGTGCCCCTTGCTGGGTGTAGGGTAGTGCCCTATTGAAATAATAAATTTCCTCAAAATTGCACCTTTAGGTGATTAGCACTTGATAATAATCCCATAGAATCAAACTGGGCCCAAAACAGATCAAAAATGGATGAGAATGGGTCAAAAAGGAGGTACGACAACCCTTGGGCTAGTTATGGCAACTCATAGTTGGTTGCGGCTGCCGTAGCCACCGCTTACTTCAGTTGCTGCAAATGCATTTTTCCATATACCACATTGAAAATTTATTGTTTTAGGCCCTCAGACTCCCTCTATAAATACCTTGCACCTCCTAACAACTTCCACATGCAATTAGATACTTCTATACTCCCTCTAAAGCTTTCTAACCCTATTCCTATGCCTCCCAATCATCATAACCCTTTTTCTAAACATCCTAATCTCTAAAACCCCATTTCAAAACCTCTTCCATCATTTATAAGCCTCCTAATCACCTCAAACCCTATCTTTAAGCCTCATAATCAAGAAAAGGTGTGATTTAAGTTCTTCCTTTCAAAAGGAATTCACAGTACTCAAGCTAGGATGTGATTCAAGTCCCTCTAAGAAGAGTTTGTGCTATTCAAGAGTCTTTCTTTCAAAAAGAGTGCTCGTGTCATCCCTAAAGCAAGGTGAAACTTAGATCCAGTGCTGAGCTTGCTTCCTGCATTCCTCACCATTGAATACTTGATTCATTAAGTCCATGAAAGCAACAGGAGCATTCGTCAAACCGAATGGCAAAATCGTGAACTCATAGTGTCTATATCTAGTACAGAAGGCAGTCTTGCAGATATCTTCTCCTTGGATCTTTAGTTGATGATAACCAGACCTTAAGTCAATCTTAGAGAAGTGACCAGCTCCTTGTAATTGATCAAAAAGATCATTGATCCTTGGCAATGGGTATCTATTCTTCACAGTGACTTTGTTAACCTGGTGATAGTCAATGCACATTCGGAACGAGCGATCTTTCTTCTCCACGAACAACACTGGAGCGTCCCATGGCGAACTATTTGGTCGAATGAAGCCCTTATTAAGTAGATCATGCAATTATGCCTTTAACTCCTTCAACTCCATTAGTGCCATACAATATGGCGGTATCGATATAGGTTGCGTACCAGGTAGCAATTCAATGTTGAACTTGATCTCGCGATCAGGGGGTAATCTAGGTAAATCTTCTGGAAAGACATCCATGAACTCATCCACCACTAGAATGCTCTCATCTCGAATGGCAGCTTCCTTATTAGTGTCAATTACATGGGCTAGGTATGCTTAGCATCCTTTACTTAACATTCGTCTCACTCCTAAGGCTAATATCAAGGTTAGAGGATTCTCATTCCTATCCCTTTGGTATACAAACTCCTTCCCATCTCTAGTTTGAAACTCGACAAGTTTCTTTCTATAGTCAATACGAGCTCCATGCTCATACAACCAGTCCATCCTTAATATCACATCAAATTCTAATACATCCAATTCTAGCAATACTACTCGAAGTGTTTTTCCATTAATGTCTACACCACAGCCCTTATACTCATACCTTACTTCCATCACTTCCCCTAAAGGAGTTGATATTACTAACGATTCACTCATCAATTCCTTATCTATACCCAGGTACTTAGCAAAACAAGGTGACATAAAAGAATAGGTAGCACCAGAATCAATTAAACATTTTGTGCTAGAACTTTGGATGGGGATGATACCTGTGATGGCTATGTGCGAATCACGAGTCTCTTACAGATTTAAAGCAAAGATTCAACCCTTGCCCTTATTCTCTGTCGTCGGTGCATTCCCAACCGCTGGTCTTTTGTCCTTGACTCCTTGTCCTTGCATTTGGAATGGCCTAGATTGTGGTCATACTGTGGTCCCATTCCCTTGACTCCTTGTCTGAGGGCAATCCTTTATAAAGTACCCCATTTGCCCACACTTAAGGCAAGCACCAGTATCTCTCCGGCAAATTCTAGGATGTTTCTTTCCACATTTGCCGCAAATGGGAATTTCTTGCTTAATTTGATTATTTCATGGTCCAGATGATGAAAATTCCTTTTTTGGTTCTCCTCCATTTCCATGCTGTCCCTTATGACTTTTGTTCTTATGCCTTCCCTTCTAGTCTTGTTTAGCTAGTTCAGCTCTTTCTGCCTTGCATCTTTTCTCCATGATCTTGGCCTTGTCTTTAAGCTTGGCTAAGGTTGGAAACTCTGTTGCTGCCAATGAATTGAACAGAGGTGTGATCAGTCCTCTAAGGAAACTATTGATGCGACTTGCTTCAGTAGGAACAATGTTGACAGCGAATTGACAAATTAAACTCCTTAGCATAATCTAACACAGACATTCCTGGCCTTTGCTTTAGTTGCTTAAACTGCAACACTCTATCTTGCCTTTCTCCTTCTGGCAAGAACTGATCCATTACTTCTTAGTTAAACTATGCCTATATAGGTGGGTCTGCCTCGTAAAGTCATTCTTCAATATTCCTCTCATACTAATACCAAGCTTCTTTATTGAGTTGGAGTCCTACCAACTTGATTACTTGAGCATCTGAGCAAGATAAGGGACGAACTAGCTTATCTATCTCATCCAAAAATTCATAAGGGTCATCTCCTTCCTCACCACAAAAGGTAGGTGGTTGCACCTTCTTAAACTCTGCTACGGTCATCCCTTCGTCAGGTAGCCGTTTCTTCTCTCTCCGAGCATATGTAACTACTATAGGTGGCGTAACTCCATTCCTTTCTTGAGTTGGCAGTGCTTTTCACCTTTGAGCTCGTAGCTCATCCAGTTCCTTGCGCAAGTCTCTCATTTCTTCGCATATGACATGCACTTCTTGCAAAGATGCTTGCTCATTAGAGCCTATAGTCAGTGCCCTCAAGTTGGATCTTTCTCTTAACCGTATAGGTGCAGAAGTAGCATTCGATGCGGTGTCCGATATAACATCATCATTTGCCCTAACGGATTAGGCAACTATGTGAACCTTCTTCTTCGAAGGCATTTTGTCTACCATAATAAGGGAATTTAGTACTAATCCCCTATCCTAACCCATTTAATCTCTCCTTATACTAGCACACATTATCATGCATTTACCATATCACATCACTAAGCACATATCATGTATGAAACGCATATCACATAGTTTTGCACATATCACATATCATAATCAAGTAGCATATATCTCATAGTATCACACCATTCCATAATAATGAAAGAACTCATCTCCTACTAGGTAACTAAGCAATCAAGGAAAATCATTCATATCATATAATGTGCTATGCCGTTACGTTGATTATCATATCTACTAGACCTGGTTATCGTGTCCACCTCTAGAGCAATCAAGAGCGACATGGCCACTGTTGCCACATCAGTAGCAAAGAAGATCTCTATCTCGATGGTGATTAGTTAAACATGCAAACCTCACTAGCGAGTAATCTCCTCTATGCTCAACAATCCCGGACTTGAGTTACTTCATATCCTCTCTTAGTGCATGAATCATAACCTTAAGATGTCAGTTTTCCTCCTTCAAGTATGAATAGTTATCCTCCAATTTTTGTATCATACTATAAACCCAATCAGGATCTAAGCGCTCTTCAGGGTCCTCCTCTTCGTCAGAGGTCTCCTCTTTTGTGGGGCAAATCACAGTTACAACTTTCTCGAACATCTCCAGCCAAGTCCTTTTACAGGTCACATTGGGTGCTCTGGGTCGCGGTCCTCGAGCAAGCATAATCTTCTTGGTCATCTGTCAGAAGAATCATAAGGCAAGCAAACAATAATAAGGATTACTAAAATCTACTAGGATTTTGCAAAACTATGCTAGCGATAGACTGCAAGTGACATGACAAGAAAATTCCTATGCTTTAGGATTTTACTTAAGCAACTCATATAAAACAAGCCTAAACTAGACTTTTAAAAACTACGGCTCTGATACCACCTTTGTCACATCCCAACCTTAGAGATATGATGGTCCTAGAACATGGGGAGACATAAGTTCAGCCACACCCATAGAACCCTCTTACATATAAACAAAACATGCCTAAGATCTCACCAAACCTCTTACAATAACTTGTTTAAAACATTTAGATGAATACCTTAAATTGTGGAAGTCTAAAATAAATCATTACATATAAAATCTATAAGGAAAATAATATATATCAATAAGTATCATTCAACATTCCTGGAGCATCTAATGACAAGATTCCATAAATTAGTATTATTGATAACTTGGATAAGGAATTCCCCAAGTGAAGTAGAATGCTTAAGCCATCACCTTGCCTCCTCACATTTGCTCACCTGGAACCACACAAGGAAAAAAAAGGGTGAGATAGATGATCCCCATGAGTAAACGATAAGGCACATACATATCACATATTCCTTTGAAAAGGAAACACATAACTTATACACATAGTTCATGATTTATAGTTCATGAATCAGGTTGCAATTTAGCAAGGGTTCAATTTGTCAAGTTGGCATAAATCACACTTATCACTTATAAAGAGTGAAGGCTATTGCTCTATCACTCGAACACTTTAAGGAGAGGTGGCCTTATACCAATTTCCAACTCCTATCACTTATAAGGCATGAAGTTGATTAGGCTCTATGGTTAGAACCATCCCTTTCTAGTTGAGGTGGATACACTACCCCTATCCAACGGATTAAGACCATGTGCACAGGTTTCAATGATTACCCGCATCGGCACGAGGATTTTGCATAAAGGGTTAAAAGTACTATAGCTAGAGCTAATGGTAATCACAATTAACAATATCACATAAGGCAACAAGAACATGTATTCCAATAACAATAGTGGTTTAGCTTTCAAACAAAAGAATACAATGAAAGTGTAGTTCCATAAAGAATATAAGTTAAGGTGTTAATCATAAGAAGTTCTCATTGGATAAACAACTAGTTTTGGACCAATTATCCTTTGGCAACCCAAGCTTGTCAAAGAAATCATATAATAATATTTAGAATAGAAAGAACTTAGGTTTCAAAGATTACAAGGGCTTACATAACATTATATCACATTCTTATGACACAACATAATGTTGCTCACACTTATAACATGAACATGGTGTTTACTCACGCTTGTAGAATGAATACGATGTTTACTCACCTTGGGGTTCCTTTACTCCTAGCAACGTAGTCCCTTTGCCCTTCTAAAGCTCCTCAAACTCTAACATAATATTTGATTTACCACTTAGTATTTATTTACTCATGATGCTCCTATTCCTTAACTACCCCATGCACATATAGCATACACATAGGTGTACTCATCACTTGCACAGAACACGTTGACTTTGAAAGTCTTGCATACTTAGGCCTTGTAGGCTCTTTTGATATCACATTATAATCACATTAATACCTTTTTAAGGTCATTACAATATTATTACCTCAATATCATTTCACTTTAATAGTCATCTTAATACACTTTACACTCACATACATGTCAACTTAACCATTAACCTTTCAAGTGTCATGCTTAACTCTTATGATCCTTTTTATTCAATTGTCACTTCATCAACTTAAAACCATGTATTTATTATCAAGTCATCATAACATCTAATTTCATATTTCTTAACCACATTTGCATTCTAAACACAATATAAGGTTAAGATACCTTAAGTATACCATAATGCATTGAGGCTTATCTAGGATCATACCTTCAACTAACATGTAATTTTATCATTTATTATACATACATACATGTCAATAATCATCAAAATGCATCACATAAAAATTATAAATATTGGGACAAAAAGATTCATGTAGGTCGAATGCATCACCAAGGTAAAAACTAATTTCTTCTTCTTTTCGCACTTTTTGTCCATTTCAAAAATATGTAAAAACATGGTTTGAACCACGATTTTTCATGTAAACACAACAAAAATCATTTTATAATTTAAATCCATATGAATGGGCCACACTTGGTGTTGTTTATACATAAAAATTCAACTTTTGAATTATAGAGCACAAAACCATGAGTTTTCTTGTTTTTGGTATTTTCCGGTCATTTTAGAAATATGCAAACAGGTTGTTTAAACTATTATTTTTCATTCAATCATAGCAAATATCAGTTTAGAACACATCCATACATGATTCAGTAGCCATAGATAGGATTTATACAAAAAAATTCCAAGTTTAAAGGCTTAGGTGAAAAATCATGAGTTTTCGCGCTTTCCGCGCATTTCGTTCATTTCAGCGATAAATAGACACATGATTCAAATCATTATTTTTCATCTAAACAAAACAAATATCATATTAGAGCACTTCCTCATACAAATCAGCAGCCATATGTCCATTCAATAATAGAATTTTCCAACTTCCAAGTTCTAACACAAAAACCTTGAACTCCTTTGTTTTTTGAAACTTTCCAGTCATCACAGAAATATGCAGAAATATTATTTAATCCAATACTTTCCATCAAGAAAAATAAAAAATCAGTTTAGAAAACAACAATGCACAATTTGGCACCCCCCACCACCCCTCCCCCCCCCCCCCCCCCCCGTGATGTTTATGCATAAAAATTGTGATTTTAAAGTTATAGAATTCACCTTTGGAGAAATCTCGCGAAAAGAATTGTGTTTTCGATAGAAAATAGATTTTTTCTCCCAAAAACTCACCCAAACAAAATTAAATCTATAAAAATCAGTAATCAACTAGTTCAAAATAATTTTCCCATAATTTATTTTATAGAAATTAGTTTAGAAATCGAAAGAGAAAAAAAACTTACGATTACGATCAAGAAATCAGGGAACAGAAAGGTGTTTTCTTAATTTCGGTAGAGAGAAATATTTTGAGATAATTTTTCTGCCAAGATACAGAAAAATATGGGGATGGCTGCTAGAACTCTATTTTGGCTGAAATTTAGATTATATATTAGGGTTTGGGTGAAATTTCCACTAATACCCTTAATGAACTAGGTTAGGAGGATTTTAGTGTAATGGGCTTTTGGATATTTGGGCTTTTATTTAAATTTTCGAGCTAAATGGAATTAAAATAAAAGGATATTTTTCTTATTATTTCTATAACATTTCCCCCAAAATATTTATTTTAAAATATTTGAAAAATACTCATAAAATTATTTTATGCTTAAAAATTGGCTTATGCATGAAAATTCATTTTATTCTAAAATAAATTCTTTTATGCAAGTACACTTCATGTAAATCATTTATTTCACAATAGCAACTCGTTTTATGCATATTAAAATTAATCTAATATGCCACATACTCATCAATCACTTAAATCACAAATTTCCACACAAGCACATACTTAACCTTAATAACTCTAAATCAAGCAATTTATCACAAAAATTCCTAGGGTAGGTGTGGGTTGTTACAGTAATGCATCCCTTTGCTCAACTCATTTAGTAAACCCTTGTTGACCACCCTAAGATGGTTTATTAACTTGGATGACACCCTAAAACAGACCTGGGAGGACATTTGCAAGGCATTTGTCTGATAATACCACGACAATATTAAAGTGATTAGAAAAAGGGATTTAGAAAGCACTAAGCAGCTTTCAAATGAGACCTTTGCATTCTTTATAAGGTGGAGGGCCAAAGCTACTCTAATGGTAAACAGGCCAATTGAGCAAGAATAAGTGGATATCCTCATCAAGAATTTGCTTCCCAACTACCAAGATCCCTTATTAACATAATAGTTACCCACTTTCAAAGCTTTGATCGCAACTATATCCAAGGTTGAAGATCACCTTTGACGCAAATCAAAGATTGCCACCATTGACTTGGACTTTGAGGAAGAACTTGAACCTAACATTGAAAATTTTGACTCTATCTAAACTTAACCTATGTAAAATCATCATTTAAGTCAAAGTCATCTTATTGAGTTTAACCATCAAAGTCATCTTTTTTTAGTCTATCTATCAAAATCATCTTTTTCAAGTCTATTTGTTAGAGTCTCCTATTGAGTCTATTAAAGGCATTCTTGTTGTAATAAAGAAAGATGGCATTATTTAATAAAGTGTGAATTTTTCGAATTCCTTTCTTTATACGTTTGTTTTCATCCAATTTGAATGAAATAATGAATTTTTGCGCTAACAAGGAATCACATGCGAAGGGTTAAGAATTCATGTAAGGCCACAACAAATGATCATTAAAGGTAGCCTTCACCAAAATTACAGTTTCTTGGAAAACATTTAGATTCCCTAAGCGAACATCCATGTCACTTTCTTTCCAAACTGACTCGCCTTTGCCAAAATTTGAGAATACCAAAGCTCCCATCCTCTCTAAAGGCTGGGGGCAATCCTCAATCATCTTTACAAGTAAAGCAAAACAAATAGCCTTGCTAGTTGAAAAGGAAAGGAAAACTAGAAATCTAACCCATGATCCAAACAAAATTAGACCTTTCCAAGCAAGATGGAACAAATAGCCTTGCCAACCCAAAAAGAAAAAAATTTGAAAAAATAAAAACCAAAATAAAAAAAAAGAAGAAAAAAAGAAAGAAAGAGAGAAACTTAGAATGGCATCTTGGAGCAAGTAATCAAAACCCATAAAAGCAGTTTAGCCAGAAGATGGAATCAACTTTAAGTAACAATTCAAGATGGAGCTCTATTTCATCCAAATTGGATTCATTATCTAGTCCGTTAGTCCTATCTCATCCAAAGATAGTCATTCTAGAGTTATATATCCCTACATTTATACCCCATTAAGTGTTTTCACCACTTTTACTTAGAGTTTTTAGCCTATTATGTATCATTCTGCCATTATCACATTAGTCGAAGTTTAGTCTTATTCGCCTTAAATATATAAATCGACGATACTCGCAAGCAATCGGGGTAATCGTAGTATACTGAAAGTTCCCAAGGTCGTCTCACAAGGAAGTGCAAAGGAAAAATTACTTACTTTTCTAATTTAGAAATATAAAAACAAATAGAGAATTGCAATAAAATAAGAAACTGTACTAGGAACTAAATATCTAAATTTTTCTTGAAAATTAAAGGAAAGAAAAAAAATATGAGACCTTATGCAAAATGGATGTTTAGGATTTGAATGGAATTCACTAGTCCTTATATGCTCAGTAAATCTTAACCCAAAATGATAATTCTTTTAATTACTTTTTTTTTATAAATAAATTTCTTGAACCTAATTCAATAGCTTTCACATTCATGAATTAAACTCAATAAATTTGTCTAAATCAAAAGTAATTTTTCTTCCTAGGGTTTATATTTCTAATTTGTCCTAGAAACTCAAGTGAATTAATTCTGATTTTAAATTTCATCTCTCGATCCATCATTTAAAACCTAAATTGAACAATTGGTGATCAAGCAATTATTCGTAAGAATTAAACCAATTCAATTTGAGAGAGTAAGGCAATTATCATTTTGGGAAGAAGCAATCATAGCATATTCATAGTTAGTTACCTTCAAATCCTAAACAAAGAAAGATTTAGCTCATGATAAACAAGATAATCATCCCAATTTCATTACACACTAAAAAATCCATGAAAGTAATTTAGCAAATTAATTAACCAAAAGAAAGTGATGAAATACAAAGATCCAAAACTTGACACTAAGTGAAAGAGTTTTGTTTCTATCTCTAGAATAGTTTTTCCCCTTTTCTAGATCTGGTTCTTCCTTCTCTTGGTAGCTATCCCCCTTTCTTCTTGTGAGCTCGAGAAAAAAAATTGGAATTCCCCTCTATTTTTGCTGGAAAACTCTCTATATATCGTTTTTTAAAAAATAATTGACTAATGTTTTAAAAATATTTAAAACTCAGATAAGATAATTCTATTCCAAAAACATGTGGCTAGGTGCTGGAAATTGTCGCCAGGCGATGGGTAACAGAGGCTGCTGCTTACTGCGAGGCGCTGGAAAATGCAGCGAGACGATGGGAAAGTGTAGCCAGGCACTTTAAATCTCAGTCTTGGAAGGGCAACGGGTCGCTGGGATTCACCGCGAGGCGCTGGAGTTGTTCTCTGCTGAATGCCATCGGCAGCTCGGTTATTCATGTGCACTTGTCATTTTCAAATTCCTCCCATTCCTCTCTACTTGTTTAGCATCTTCACATAATTTCTACAAACATAGATAAACCTTCCTCAAACCTTAAAAAGCACAAAATAAACATAAAAACAAATATAAACTTTACAAAATTAATCAATTAAACACGACAAAAATCCATATAAACATGCAACAAACAACTCCCCCACACTTACTCTTTGCTTGCCCTCAAGCAAACTTTACTCAACAATTTCCTTTATGTAATATAGAATAAACTATGGGCCTCACAATATAGATGATCAAATTAGAACATATTCCAATTGCTACAATACTTAACACCCTTTACCCAATCATCTTTTCAAATCAACTCAAATTTTTGCAAGGGATGTTAAAACAGAAGATTTGTTGCACTTCATGATAGGCATATACACTCACTATCATCACAGTAAATCTCTAATCAAATGAAGTAAACCAATGCACGTACATCCTCCTCATAGGCATGCTAACTAATTTGTCTCCACTAATGAAGTTCACAAAGGTTAAAAAGATCAAAAGGTCTTTACAAAGGTTGTAATGGGATCTAAAAAGGTAAGGCTAACAAGAAACAAGTTAGACTAAATCAAAGTTTCCTTTGAATATGATGTAAGACAAATTCTTGAATCTCAAAGTGCCTACTACTTAAAAACAACTCTCTTATTTATTTATTTATTTATTTAATTTTTTACATGTATATATATATATATATATATATATATATATATATTTTATTTTATATATATATATATATATATTTTATTATTTTATTTTTTTCTCTCTTTTTTTTATAAAGGCACTCTTTATACTACCTTACATCAGTACTCAAAGAAAATAAAAGGGTGGTGTAGACATGGTGAAAAAAAAATAAAGATTCTCAAGCTAAAGGTATGCATTATAATGCACATATTTGGCTCAAAGGGCTAACAAAGGGAATTAAAACAACTAAGGTGGATACAAGAATTTGGTTACAACAATAAAATGCCTTAATCATTTCTCTATTTTTTCTAAGTGAACTTAAAATTTCGCCTTTACCAACTAATTAACATGTTCTAAGGAGGGCGAGATTCATCAGTGATGATATGTTGCATAAGCCCTCTCTAAGTTAGCATCCACAAACTTTCTAAATCCACCCAAGCAGTTCAAAAATTTTATCTAAATCTTCAAGCAATGATCAAGGGTAAAAAAAAATTAAATGATAATAACAATGAAATATAATCCAATTCAAGCATCATCTAATAATATCCTTGGCCCATCCAACATCAACTGATCAAAAAGTTGAGTAAGCTTAACACAGAGGATGAAACAAAGAACTAAGCACACCAAACATAAAACATGCAGAACAAAAATTAAACTACTTAAAGAAACCAAATTTTTTTTTTGTTTTTACTAAAACTCCCCCACATTTAAATTCCACATTGCCCTCAATGTGGAAAATGCATGCAAAACTAAAAACAAAACTACATAATAGAAATGATATTTTAAATAAAATAAAAGTTAAAAGTATAATAAAGAAAGTTACCTAGGCATTCGCCTCCGGCGGTGTGGAAGGAGATGTTGAAAAGTCAAGTCCATATTTCTCGCCAAGGATCTGGATGGTGCGCCTTTGCTATCTCTGCTCCTTCTCCATCCTATCAAATCTTCCATGAATCTCAATCATATCGGCCTTGTTTTGCGTTTCCATGGTCTGAAGTTGGGTTAAAACCAATCGCCAACCCTCTGGTTCACTAGTTAATGTTGAAGGTTGAGAATAGAGGTCTGAAAATGGCATGAGTTGCTGCTCAGTCAGCTCAATGTGTTCCTCTTCCGGAGGGAGAGCAGAGGTACCACTCCGGGTAACTGCAGGTTGAGTGGCACTCCGAATATCCCTCTAACACTTCCTAGTTTTAGGATCTCTCAACTGATTATCTATTGTAATAATTTTGGAGATCACCCAAGATTCCAAAGTGAAATTCCACTTAGGTAGTGTCTCTAAGTCTTCGGTGGACGGATCAACAAGGTCATGGTGAAAGGCTATAGCAGAAAGAACATGCCCCATATTCAGTTTGAACCTTTTATGATTTATCATCTCCATAATAGAGTGCCGTAACAATGAAGCTGTATCAATTGCCTTCCCATTAGCCAAGCACCATAAAACACTCAGCTCCTTAGACGAAACCTTGCTGCTCTCAGATTTTCCAAAAACAGCATGGCACATAAATTTGTGCAAAATGAGAGTAAAATGATCCTTTATAAGGCCATTAGGAGCCTTATTTGTATCAAATTTCTTCTGGCCTGTTAATGACTCCCAAAATGCATCCACATCAAATTTACAGTCAAGACTATTACTGCCATCAATAGGAAATCCAAAAATTATACACATATGTTCATGTGGCAGCCTATATTCCTCATCATAAATTCTAAAATACACTGTTTCCTCTTCATCTCCCACAGGTTGATAAGTGGTGAAAAATTCTAAAGCAAGCTTAGGATAAACATCATAATCCATTTTAATGAACTTCCCCCAACCTAGGATTGTGCTCAATCTTTCAATTTCACCATCCAATCCAATTTTTTTCAAGGCCTCAAAATCTAGATATCGACATATTTTAAAAGACCGACTAGATTCAGTAAGAGCAGCATACCTTTCACCTTCGCTTTCGAATAAAATTCGGAATGGGGCTCCATAATCATCTCTAAGATCCTTCTCCAATCTTTTGCCTTTTCCCTTAGTCTTTGGTCCCTTCCTCCCACTACTCTTGACTCTCTTGGACATGGTATTGATAAATAATGCAAGATTTGGAGATGGATGTTGAAGTTGGGAGAGAGAAGTCGAAGGGTTCTTGGGTTTAAATTCAGAAATGGCGAGGAAATGAGGAATAGAAGGGTGGTCGGGCACTTTAAATATGGTATTTGGCCCTAAAAATGTCAAAAATGCCCTTATTTCTACTGCTGAGTCCCGCAGCGCTGGAGCATGCAGCGAGGCGCTGGACACTGATCCTGGGCTGATAGCTGCAGCGTGACGCTGCAAGTTGATGCGAGGCGAGGCTTTTCATAGCGAGATGCTACGAGGCTGGCGAAACGCTGCCAACCTGGTCTTGCTACCAGTTAAGATTACTGCGGCTCACTGTATTTCGTAGCGAAATGCTGGCTTTACAACTCCTGCAAAACTCAATAATCCAATCTCTTTATCTGATACCTGAAAAATAAAAACAACAGAAACAAACCCGAGCATAAATCTATTCTAAAATTAAAGCAGATAAAATTTCATTCAAAAGAAAATAAAACAAATGATCTCTTTTTTTTTTTTTTTAAACAAAACATACTAATAATGAACAAACATAAATTTTGGGGTGCCTCCCAAAGAGTGCTACTTTAACGTCTCAGCAGTCGATTACCATCCTTTAAGGTTTTTGAAGCAAAATGCTTTCTTTCTCTTGAATCTCTTGCAGTCCTTCAAGATATGGCTTAACTCTTTGCCCATTCACTTTGAATTTTTCATTGGTACGAGAGTTAAGTAATTCTACAGCCCCGGAAGGAAATACAACAGTTACCTTAAAAGGACCACTCCATCTTGACTTGAGTTTACCTGGAAAGAGGCGCAACCTCGAGTTGTAAAGCAGCACCTTCATTCCTAGTACTAGCATCTTCCGAACAAGGTGTTTATCATGAAGAGCTTTGGTTTTTTCCTTATAAATTCTAGAACTCTCATAAGCTTCATTCCTCAGCTCATCCAACTTCGAGATTTGCAACATTCTTCTTCCTTTTGCCTCCTCCAAATCAAAATTAAGGGCCTTTATTGCCCAGTAAGCTCTGTGTTCCAGTTCCACTGGCAAATGGCAAGCCTTGCCATAAACCAATCGGAATGGACTCATTCCCAAAGGGGTTTTGTAAGCCGTCCTGTAGGCCCACAATACATCACTTAGTCTGAGAGACTAATATTTTCTCGAAGTGTTCACTGTCTTCTCCAGAATGTACTTGATCTGCTTGTTAGATGTCTCAACTTGTCCTGAGGTCTGTGGGTGATATGGGGTAGCCACCTTATGTTTCACTCCTGATTTTTGCATAAGTTTCTCAAACAACTTGTTGCAAAAATGGCTCCCCCCATCACTAACAATGACTCTTGGTGTGCCAAACCTGCTAAGAATAAATTCCCTCACAAATTTAACAACAACATTAGCATCGTTAGTGCGGGTAGGAATTGCCTCCACCCATTTTGAGACATAATCAACAGCAACCAAGATAAACAAATAACCATACGAGATAGGAAAAGGCCCCATAAAGTCAATTCCCCACACATCAAAAATCTCAACAACAACAAAATTAGTGAGGGGCATTTCATTTCTTTTGCCAATATTACCTACTCGTTGGCACTTGTCACATTGTTTACAGTACATGTGAGCATCTTTAAATAGAGTAGGCCAATAAAGACCACTCTGAAGCACTTTCTCAGCTGTTTTCTTACCACCAAAATGCCCCCCACAGCTAAGATCATGGCAGAATTTTAGAACATTTTGCTGCTCATCCTCCGGTATGCATCTGCAGACAATTTCATCTCTGCAAATTCTAAACAAATATGGCTCATCCCAAAAGTAATACTTACTTATATGCAAAAACCTTTTCTTTTCTTGATAAGTCATTTTAGATCTCAGAATATTACAAGCAAGGTAATTTGCAATGTCAGCATACCATGGGCTATGAGTTAAAACAAACAACTGCTCATCAGGAAATGTTTCAAGATTACTATGAATGTGACTCATTGCAAGATCATTGTGCAAAAGGGGCAGTCTAGACAAATGATCTGCCACTACATTCTCACTCCCCTTTTCGTCCCTAATTTCACAATCAAATTCTTGCAAGAGTAGCACCCATCTAATTAACCGAGTTTTAGCATGTTGTTTAGTCAAAAGATATTTTAAAGCAGCATGATCAGTGAATACTATGACTTTAGAACCAATTAACTATGCTCTAAACTTATCTAATGCATATACAACTGCTAACATTTCCTTTTCTGTTGTTGTATAATTAACCTGAGCACTATTAAGGGTCAAACTTGCATAATAAATAACTCTCAAAAACTTTTCAACCCTTTGCCCCAAAACAGCCCCTAATGCAAAATTTGATGCATCACACATTATCTCAAATGGTAAAGTCCAATTAGGAGCTATAATAACAGGTGCAGTTGTGAGTTTCTCTTTCAAGGTAGTAAAGGCATTCATACATGCATCATCAAAAATAAAAGGCACATCTTTTCCTAACAGTCTACACAAAGGTTGACTTATTTTGGAAAAATCCCTTATGAATCTCCTATAAAAACCAGCATGTCCTAAGAAACTTCTTATCCCCTTAACCAAAGTAGGAGGAGGTAAGTTAGCAATTAAGTCAATTTTTGCCTTGTCAACCTCCATACCTTTTTCTGACACAATATGACCCAAAACAATCCCATGACTAACCATAAAGTGACTCTTTTCCCAACTCAATGTGAGATTACTCTCAATGCATCTCTCAAGCATAAGGATCAATTTATTGAGGCAATCATCAAAAGAATTTCCAAATACAGAGAAATCATCCATAAATACTTCAATAAAATTACCTATCATGTCAAAAAACACTGACATCATGCATCTCTGGAAAGTCGCAGGTGCATTGCATAATCCAAAAGGCATTCACCGGAAGGCAAAAGTTCCAAAGGGACAAGTGAATGTGGTCTTTGATTGGTCCTCCGGAGCTATGGGAACTTGGTAATAGCCTGAAAGACCATCAAGAAAATAATAATAGGAGTGTCCTGCAAGTTTATCTAACATCTGGTCAATAAAGGGAAGAGGAAAATGATCTTTTCTAGTAATAGTGTTCAGCTTCCTATAATCTATGCACATCCGCCAGCCCGTAACTGTTTGAGTAGGAACCAACTCATTTTTCTCATTCTTAACAACTGTGATACCCGTTTTCTTAGGAACCACATGCACCGGGCTGACCCACTCACTATCTGCCATAGGGTAAATCACTCCCTCGTCTAACAACTTAATCACCTCTTTTTTCACAATCTCACTTATATTGGGATTTAATCTTCTTTGAGTCTCTCTTTTGGGTTTAGCTCCCTCCTCCAAAATTATTTTATGCATACACATAGAAGGGCTAATCCCCTTAATGTCACTCAAACCCCATCCTATTGCTTTCTTCAACCTTTTCAATATATTCACCACTCTCTCTTCTTCATTCACACTTAACAAAGTTGAGATTATCACAGGTAAAGTGTCCCCCTCCCCCAAGAACACATACTTAAGGTGCTTTGGAAGCTCCTTAAGTTCTAAGCCAGATGTAAACTCTTGGCTTTTGCTTTGGATTAAAGGGAGTTCTACAACCTCTTCTTCACTTGCTTTTTCCTCGTATTCTATCTCATCCAAACTCTCAAGATAGTTAACAACTTCAGGAACTAAAATTTCAGCCTCACTGTCAATGTTCAAAGCAATTTCCAATTTATCTTCTGAAAAATCCTGCAAAAACACATCTTGCACATAAGCATCAATGCAATCAACAAAAGAACATTCCTCATAAAATGACATGGGCTTAACAGTTAAATTCTTAAAAATGGAAAATTCAACAGTTTGACCAAGCACCGTCATGGTAAGTTTTCCATTTTTAACATCTATCAATGTATTGGTCATAGCCATAAAAGGTCTTCCCAACAAAATATGAAGATCAGACTCACTAATTGACTCATTACCCATGTCCAAGACCACAAAATCAATAGGAACTATTAACCCTCCCACCTGTACTAGCACATCTTCAATTATACCCTTAGGATATCTCAAAGTTCTATCTGCTAATTGAAGACACATTTTGGTGGGTTTAAGTTCCCCCAAATTTAACAACAAAAATAGTGAATAAGGCATCAAATTTATGCTAGCTCCTAAGTCCATCATACCTTTAGCCTCTGCACCATTTCCCATGCTAATGCTAATAATAAAACTACCCGGATCCTTTTCTTTTGGGGGTAGCTTATGCTGAAGTACAGCACTAGCTACCTCCGATACCACAATTTTTTCTTTTACTTTTAACCTCCTCTTCTTAGAATTAAGCTCTTTGAAGAATTTAGCATAAGCAGGAACATTTTTAATCACATCAAGTAAGGGAAGATTTATACTTACCTTTGAGAGCATGTTAAAAATCTCAGAAAATTGCTTATCTTGTTGCTCATTCTTTAACTAGCTAGGAAATGGGATAGGAGGTCTGTATGGAGTGGCAGATTTGTGCAACTGTGGTATAGATTGGGTTTCCTTTTTCTCCTCATTGTTCTTCGTCAAAATCACAGCTGGTGTATCATTACCATTCCTCTCCTCATCATTTTCTTTTTGAGTACCTGTATCGTCAACATTCACATCAACATTATTATTAATGACCTTACCACTTCTAAGCACCGTGATGGCCTTAGCGTGTTCAGGTTGACTTGGAAGCTTCCCTTGTTGGTGTGACTGTAATTGATGCGCCAACTGACCCACTTGAGTTTCAACCTTTTTCATTGAGTCCTCCAAAGAGTCAAATCTCTTGTTATTTGCTTCTTGATTCATAATACTAGTTTGAATGAAAGCATTCAAGCTATCCTCTATTAAAGCTTTCTTTGGTTGGCTGAAATTTGATGACTCTCCTTGAAATTGGTTGCTTATTTGCAACAATTGAAATGGAGATTACTACTGCTGTTGGTTATTCTTCCAGGAAAAATTTGGATGGTTCCTCCAACCCGGGTTGTAGGTGTTAGAGAATGGATCATTTCTAACCCTAGGTTGGAAACCATCCAATGCTTGCACTCGCTCTGGTTCATCTGCAAATGCATCAAAACTAGAAGGACAAATGTTAGCTCCATGCCCATATATACCACATATACCACATACCTCTTGAGTTTGCAATGGTGTACTCCTTCTCATGTTAAGGAGTTGAACTTGTTTGGTCAATTTGGCTATTTGCATAGACACATCTTTCCCATTGGTTCCCTCTTGAATTCCTTGTTTTCTACTCCTAACACTTTTCTGCTGCGAGTTTGCTCCAAGCATCTCAAAAAGGTCAAACATCTCCTGAGCTGTCTTTTCTCCCATTGCCCCCCTAACTGCGTTATCTACTATCCCTTGGCTCTGAAGTGTAAGCCCATCATAGAAAAATTGATTTAGTAGTTGCAGTGGATAATGGTGGTGGGGGCATTGGATTTGCAGCAACTTGAACCTCTCCCATGCCTTATGAAAAGGTTCTCCCTCTGTCTGAGAAAATGTAGCAATCTTCATTCTCAAATCTGCTGTCTTTTAATGGGAGTAGAATTTCCCCATGAACTTATTGTAAACCCCATCCCAGTCTGTCAAAGAATTTGGTGGTAGGGTCATCAACCATGCCTTTGCAGCATCTTTCAATGTGTATGGGAAACACCTCATCCTCAACTGATCCTCGGTTAAACCTTGTAAAGGGAATGTCTGGATTGTAGAATAGAAATCCCTTATGAAATTTAGAAGATCCTCATTTGGTACTCCATAGAATGATGGAAGCATGCTGTAATGGATATTTTTCAATTCATAATTCCTGGCAGCTGCATCCAATCTAATGCAGGATGTTGCTGTTCCTATTACCGGTCTAGCATAATCCTTCATCGGTCTAAGTGCATCTTGAGCCATGATGTCCTCAGGCTCAGTTTCCTCAAGCTCTATCTCTTGTTCAATTTCTTGTTCAATTTGCTCAGTTCCTGCTCTAATAACTGTCAACCTGTTAATGTTATCAATGAAAGGAACTATTTCTCCTTGTTGGGATCTTCTCCCTTGCATAAATAGGTTAGAGCTAAAATAACACAACCAAATAAATCGTAAAGATAACTAAGTAAAAATAAATATATCAGAAAATTAAGTAATCTTGCCATGCAACTTCCCCCGCAATGGCGCCAAAACTTGTTCGGCTTAAATATATAAATCGACGATACCCGCAAGCAATCGGGGTAATCGTAGTATACTGAAAGTTCCCAAGGTCGTCTCACAAGGAAGTGCAAAGGAAAAATTACTTACTTTTCTAATTTAGAAATATAAAAACAAATAGAGAATTGCAATAAAATAAGAAACTGTACTAGGAACTAAATATCTAAATTTTTCTTGAAAATTAAAGGAAAGAAAAAAAATATGAGACCTCATGCAAAATGGATGTTTAGGATTTGAATGGAATTCACTAGTCCTTATATGCTCAGTAAATCTTAACCCAAAATGATAATTCTTTTAATTACTTTTTTTTATAAATAAATCTCTTGAACCTAATTCAATAGCTTTCACATTCATGAATTAAACTCAATAAATTTGTCTAAATCAAAAGTAATTTTTCTTCCTAGGGTTTATATTTCTAATTTGTCCTAGAAACTCAAGTGAATTAATTCTGATTTTGAATTTCATCTCTCGATCCATCATTTAAAACCTAAATTGAACAATTGGTGATCAAGCAATTATTTGTAAGAATTAAACCAATTCAATTTGAGAGAGTAAGGCAATTATCATTTTGGGAAGAAGCAATCATAGCATATTCATAGTTAGTTACCTTCAAATCCTAAACAAAGAATGATTTAGCTCATCATAGACAAGATAATCATCCCAATTTCATTACACACTAAAAAATCCATGAAAGTAATTTAGCAAATTAATTAACCAAAAGAAAGTGATGAAATACAAAGATCCAAAACTTGACACTAAGTGAAAGAGTTTTGTTTCTATCTCTAGAATAGTTTTTCCCCTTTTCCAGATCTGGTTCTTCCTTCTCTTGGTAGCTATCCCCCTTTCTTCTTGTGAGCTCGAGAAAAAAAATTGGAATTCCCCTCTATTTTTGCTGGAAAACTCTCTATATATTGTTTTTAAACAAATAACTGACTAATGTTTTAAAAATATTTAAAACTTAGATAAGATAATTCTGTTCCAAAAACACGCGGCTAGGCGCTGGAAATTGTCGCCAGGCGCTGGGTAACAGAGGCTGCTGCTTACTGTGAGGCGCTGGAAAATGTAGCGAGACGATGGGAAAGTGTAGCCAGGTGCTTTAAATCTTAGTCTTGGAAGGGCAGTGGGTCGCTGGGATTCACCGTGAGGCACTGGAGTTGTTCTCTGCTGAACGCCATCGGCAGCTTGGTTATTCATGTGCACTTGTCATTTTCAAATTCCTTCCATTCCTCTCTACTTGTTTAGCATCTTCACATAATTTCTACAAACATAGATAAACCTTCCTCAAACCTTAAAAAGCACAAAATAAACATAAAAACAAATATAAACTTTACAAAATTAATCAATTAAACACCACAAAAATCCATATAAACATGCAACAAACAAGTCTCACCTCTCAGTCTATGTGCCCAACTTGCTGAATCAACTCATGAGGTGGCATCTCATCTATCTCCTTCAAAAAACCTTTACCCTTAACTCTTTGATCAAGGCCTATTCTAACAACCCACGCCCATCCTAGGAGTTTCATGACAACTTACTTGAATTTAGAGCTATTATAACAAAGAGAGTGCTTTTATAAAAATTCATGTGTTATGTGATTGATGAGTATGTAGCATGTTAGATGAGTTCTAATATACATAATATGAATTATTATTGTGAAATAAGTGATTTATGTGGAGTGGATAAGCATAAAATGATTTATTGCATACAATGTGAATTTTCATGCACAAAATGATTTTTAAGCATAAAATAATTTTTATGAGCATTTTAAAAATATTTTTAAACAAATATTTCTGGGAGAATTTTAATGAAAATAATAAGAACAATATTTTATTTTTAATTACTTATGAACAGCCCACAAATTAAATTAAAAAGCCTAACTCCCCAAAGTCCAACACACTAAAACACTCATAACCTATCTCATTAATGACAAACTTGTAACTTTGCCAAAACCTTAAATATATAACCCCAAAATTCAGTCAAATCTATTGTAGTAGCCACCATTTTATTATTCTTTAGAATTTTTATAGAAAAATCCTCTCAACAACATTCTCTTAATCAAAATTCACATGGTGCCTTCAAACCTTGCGATTTTGTGATCGTTTTCATAAGTTTTTCATTCCTTTCAATCTATTATTTGATTTTTATGAAACTAACTATGAGAAATCTATTTGGGGCTATATATGTACTATTTTATCTTCTTGATAAATTTGCCCTAGGTGTTTTGTGATAAGTGCTAAAAACACTATATTTTGGCCCTTATTCTTCATATATTTTATGCCTCCAATTGAGTTTAACTTGTTTGTTTTAGTGTTTTCACAATTCTTTTAGTTAATCCAGTGTCAAATGATGCCATGATTTGAATGTGACCTAGAATGGTGAAGATTCAAGCCAAAATGCTGACTTTTGGAAGAACATAGGTTGCCACGGGTTGAGCCACAACTGGGATTCTAGTTGTGTGATAAGAACAAATTAGCAAATTATCTAGTAGCCTCCCATGGGTGGAGGCATGGTTGAGGTTTCACTAATGGGAAGTTATGCTCTTAGTTCTTCATTATCACGGCTGGAACCCCAGCCGTGAGTTTAATGGTGTGAGTTTAAATTTTTAGAAATATAAAACCAGATATGATAGCATTTGTAAGGGGGTTGCCTAGGGGTGCCAAATCCATTGTTTTCATCCTAAAACTCAAAAGTTGGAATTTTCATACATGTATTATATAGAGGGGTGCCAATTCCTATATTAGTCTATTCTAAAATGATTTTTGTCATACTTACATGAAAAATATTGGCTTAAACCATATTTTTGCATATTATTATAATGAGCAGAATGCGCGAAAAGTAAGAAAGTTCATGTTTTTCTTATGAAAGTATGTATTCGGCCTACATTGGGGTTTAGATCCCAATGTCTATAATTTTTGTATGATATATTTTAATGATTGTTGACATGTATACATGAATGATAAATGATTTAATTACATGTTGTGTCACATCCCATTTTTCGAGACATGACGGTCCTAGAACATGGGGAGACATAAGGTCACCCATGCCCATATAACCCATATATACTTGTACAAATACTACCTAGGATCATACCAAAACCTCCCTTTTTTTTTCTAGAAAACCTTAAGTTGCAGAAGCATAGTTAAAATTTACTTTAAACATAATCCATAAGGAAATAGTATTTGGAATCCAATTAAAACCTCAAAAGATAACATTTCAAAATAAATATCCAAAAATAAATATTCCCGAAGCATTTAAGGATAACTCTTCATAACATATTAAACTAATTATCTTAGACAAGGAATCCCCAAGTGAAGTAGAATGCTTGAGCCATCACCTTGCCTCCTTACATTTGCTCACTTGAAACCACACAAGGAAAAATGTGTGAGATAGATGATCTCAATGAGTAAACAATAGGGATTATACAATAACACATATCCCTTAGAAAGGGCTCATAGCTCATAACTTATAGTTCATGATTTATAGTTTGCAATTTAGAAAGGTTTGTAGAAATTACACTTGTAACACATTAAGTGAAGGCTACTGGCATAATCACTCGAACACATAGAGTGAAGGCTATTGCCATAATCACTCAAACACATAGTTAATGATCACTCACATCGGTACAAAGACTTCTACATAAAAAGGGCTATGGTACCATAGTTAGAGCTAATATTAATAACATATAACAATAACATTTTAAGCCAACAACAACATGTATCACAGTAGCAATAGCAGTTTAACATTTTGAACAAAAGATACAAGAATAGTGTGGTTCTAGAAAGAATATAAGTTAGGGCAATAATCACAAAGGAATTATCGTTGGATAAACAAAAACGGTTTTTAAACCAATTGTCCTTTAGCAACCAAAGTTTTATAAAGAAATCATTTAATCATATTTTAGGATAGGAAGAACTTGGGTTTCAAGAATCTCAAAGGCTCACATAATGTGATATCACATATTTGTAATATATTATAATGTTACTCACACTTATAGAATGAATACAATGTTTACTCACACTAGAAGCAGGAATATAGAGTTTACTCACCTTGTGGTTCCTTTGCTCCTAGTATATGTAGCCCTTTTAAACCTCTAAAACTCCTCAAGATCTAACATAATATTTAATTCAATACTTAGTATTTATTTAATCATGATGCTATCCTATCCTATAGCTACCCCATGCATATATAACATTCATATACACTTAGTGTTGCATATAGAAGTGCACTTATCACTTGCACATAACATATTGATTTTAAAAGTCTTGTACACTTAGCCCTTGTAGGCCCACATGAAAACACATTACAATTATGTTAATACCTTTCTAAGGTCAACACAATATCATTACCATAATATCAATTTACTTTAACAATCATCTTAGTACACTTAACACTTCCATATATGTCAACTTAACAAATAACCTTTCAAGCATCATGCTTATCTCTTATGAGCAATTCCTTGAATCTATCTCTGCATCAATTCAAGATGATTATTCATTATCAAGTCATCATAACATCTATTTCCATATTTCCCAATCACATTCACATTCTAACCACAATATAAGATTAAGATATCTTAAGTATACCTTAAGTATACCAAAGTGCCTCTAGACTTGTCTAGGGTCATACCTTCAATTAATATGTAATTTTATCATTTATCATACATACATACATGTTAATAATCATCAAAATACATTGCATAAAAATTATAGAAATTGGGATAAAAATCCCATGGTAGGCTGAATGCATCATCAAAGGGAAAACTAAATTTTTCTTACTTTTTGCACTTTTTATCTATTATAGTAATATGTAAAAACAAGTTTTGAACCAAGATTTTTCTTGCAATCAAAAACAAAATCATTTTAGAATACTAATCCCTAGGAATTAGCCCTAATTGGTATATCTCATTCGCGAAAATTCAATTTTTGGCTTTAGGATGCAAAACTATGAGTTTTCTTATTTTTCGGTCATTACGGTAATATGTAAACAGGTGGTTTAAACCATTATTTTTCATTCAATCATAGCAAGTATCAGTTTAGAACATCTTCATGCATGATTTGGCGACCATAGATAATAATTATGTAAGAAAATTCCAAGTTTCAAGGCTTAGGGTGAAAATCATGAGTTTTTGCGCTTTTTGCACTTTCTGATTATTACAACAATATATAAGCACATGATTTAAATCATCATTTTTCATCTAAACAAAACAAATATCAATTTAGAATCCATCAATACACAAATCAATAGCCATTTGTTGAAGAAATCATAGAATTTTCTAACTTCTAAGTTCTAGCACAAAAACCTTGAATTCCTTTATTTTCTGAAACTTTTCGGTCATTATAGTAATATGCAATAATATAGTTTAATCTAATATTTTTCATCAAAACACATCAAAAATTAGTTTAGAAATCATTGATGCACAAAACGCCCCCCTTTAGTGATGTTTATGTATAAAAATTATGATTTTAAGTTATAGGATTCACCTTTGGAGAAATCTCGCCAAAAGATTTTTGTTTTCAGTAGATAATTAATTTTCTCTCTCAAAAACTCACCTAAACAGAATAAAATCTAGAAAATTAATAAATAACTAGTTCAAAATAATTTTCTCATAATTTATTTCATAGAAATCAGTTAAGGAATTGAAAGAGAAGAAAAACTTATGATTATGGACGAGAAATCACAAAATTGAAAGGAGTTTTCTTAATTTTAGTAGAGAGAATTATTTTGGGAGAATTTTTCTATGAAAATACTAGAATAACAGAGTGTGGCTGCTGTCTAAACTGATGAGGGCCAAAATTTTGCTTATATATTAGGGTTTTGGATGAAATTTCCAAGTTTACCCTTAATGAGCTAGGTTAGGAGTGTTTTAGTGTAGTGGACTTTTGGATATTTGAGCTTTTAAATTAATTTAGGGCTGATTATAGGTAATTAAAATAAAATATTTTCTTATTATTTTCATTAAAATTTCCCCCAAAATATTTATTTAAAAAAATTATTTTAAAAATACGCATAAAATTATTTTATGCTTAAAAATCGCCTTTTTACATGAAAATTCATTTTATGAAAAATAAATTATTTTATGCTAATGCATTTTATTCAAATCATATATTTTACAATAATAATTCATATTAGGCATATTCAAATTAATTTAACATGCCTTAAACTCATAAATCACGTCACACATGAATTTTCATATAGTCACACAATTTGTCACAATAAGCCTAAATTTAAATAATTTGTCACTAAAACTCCTAGGGTAGATACGGATTGTTACATGTTGGTTGAAGGAATAACTCTAGACAAAGCCTAGAAACAATTCGGCCTGCCTAGGGTTTCCTAACCGTACTACTATATTATGATTAACATATGTATATGATTAAGTAGCATATGAATTAGGCCTATGATGTGTTAATTATGGATTAATGACCTTAAATTTACTATGGGATGGATTGTAAGATTTGGTTAGAAGAGATAGACATGACTTTTTAAGGTTACTTGTTAAGTTGATATATATGGAAAGTGTTAAGTGTACTAAGTTGAATATTAAATTAAATTGATATTAAAATCATGATATATGGTGTTTAACTTTAGAAAAGTCATAGTATGAGTTATAATGTGATTTCATGTGACCCTATGAAGGCTAAGTGTGCAAGACTTTAAAAGTCAATATGTTATGTGCAAGTGATGAGTGCACTTTTACGTGCAACTCCAAGTATATGTGAATGTTCTATATGCATAGGGTAGTTATGGGATAGGATAGCATAATGTTAAGTAAATACTAAGTATTAAATTATAATGTTATGTTAGAGCTTAAGGATTAGAAGTTTAAGAGCTACAGCAATTAGGAGCTAAGGAACTACAAGGTGAGTAAACATTATGTTCATGTTTCAAGTATAAGTTATCATGATATTGAACCTTTGAAATTCTTGAAACCTAAGTTCACTTTTATTATCAATTCTATTTGAATGATTCCTTTGTTAAGCTTGGGTTGCCAAAGGATAATTGGTCTGAAACTATAATTGTTTATAAGAAAGAACCTTGAAATTATGGCCTTACCTTACTTTTTTTCTAGAACCACACTGTTATTTATCTTTTGTTCAATAAGCTAAACATCTATTATTATTATATTACATGTGATTGCATTCTTCAAAGCTATTGTTATAAGTGTTTGCCATTAGCTCTAACTATAGTACCTATAAACCCTTTTATGTAGAAATACTCATGCCGATGCAAGCAATCATTGGAACCAATGCACATGGTCTTAACCTGATAAATAAGGGTATTGCATCCACCTCAACTAGAAAGGGTGGTTCTGACCATAAAGCCTAATCAGTTTTATGCTTTTCTATATGATAGGAGTTGGAATTTGGTTTGATGCCACCTCTCCTTTACATGTTTGAGTGAATATGGCAACAACCCCTACTCTATGTGTTATGTGTAATAAATGAGATTTCTGCGAACCTTTCTAAAGTGCAAACTATGAACCATGAACTATGAATCATAAATTTTGAATCATAAACTGTGATTTATGAGCTATGAGGCCCTTTTTAAGGGATATGTGTTATAGTATAAGCCCTATTATTTACTCATTAAGATCATCTATCTTACCCCTTTTCTTGTGTGGTTTCCAGGTTAGCGTTATGAGGAGGCAAGGTGATAGCTCAAGTTATCTACTCTACTTGAGGGATTTCCTTGCCTAAGTTTATTATCATACTATGATATGAAAAGTCTCTTTTAGATGCCCAAGAGTCCTTGCTGGAGAGTTTTATTTAGGATACTATTAATTTGATAATTTATTTGGAGTCTTAAATGTTATTTTTTTTATGGATGGTATTAAAAGTATTTTAAACTATTCTTTTGCTAGTTAAAGTTTCTTTATCATTGGTTATTTAAGTTAATGCCTAAGGTTTAGGTACGATCCTAGGCAATGTTAGTATATGCATGACTAGGTTCTGTAGGCATGAGTGACCTTATGTCTCCCCATGTTCTAGGACTGTCATATCTTCAAAATTGGGATGTGACAACTATTATCTCCTCAAGTGATCAATCATACCATCCTTTCAAAGATTATGCATTTTGGGTATATTATTATCAAATTCTATGCATTTTGGGTATATTATTATCAAATTCTTTGGCCAAATCAAAAGGCTTAGGCTCGTTAGCAGAACTAAGTCCCATTATCATTAAAGTGCAAATTTCTTAGCTAAACTACCTCCTTTGGGGAATACTTGTAGACTCCTTTAAGCTCAAGGTCTCTTTATCAACTTAGCTCAACTAATGAATCCACTATCCTAGAGACTATATTGCATCAACTATCTTTGCTCAAATATTGCAACTTAAATTTTCAAGTGATAGTTTTTGACCTAATTGGAACCTAACACAACCTAACCTAACATCTCAAGACCAATCTATCCTTCTAAGGACCTACCTGATTTGCCCTCCTAATGACCAATCCTTAGCTAAGACCTCTCCTTACAAGGACTGATCCTTAATCGTAACTTTCCATGGGCAAATCGAGTCAAGCCACCCATGTTGACATTCCCACATCCCTCGTCTTTCAAAGATATAACCTTCCCTAAATCCCATAACATCAAGGCTGAACAAATAGCTTTGATCCCAGTTTTTCCCAACATTAAGGCTAAATAGATAGCTTTAATGCCAAACCTCCTGAGCACCAAAGTCAAATAGATAACTTTGATCCTAATATTCCTAAACACTAAAGCTGAACAAATAGCTTTGATCCCAATCCTCCCAAACACCAAAGCCAAATAGATAGCTTTGATCCCAATTATCCCAAACACCAAAGTCGAATGGATATCTTTGATCTTAATCCTCCCAAACATTAAAGCTGAATAGATAGCTTTGATCTCAATCTTTCCAAGTACCATGTAACAACCCACACCCATCTTAAGAGTTTCCATGACAATTACTTAAATTTAGAGCTATTATAGCTAAGTGTGTGCTTTTATGAAAATTCATATGTTATATGATTTATGAGCATGTGGCATATTAGATTAGTTATAATATGCATAATATGAATTATTATGGTGAAATAAATAATTTATATGGAGTGCATAAGCATAAAATGATTTATTACACAAAATGAATTTTCATGCCAAAAGTGATTTTTAAGCATAAAATAATTTTTATGAGCATTTTAAAATATTTTTAAATAAATATTTTGGGGGGAATTTCAATGAAAATAATAAAAAAATATTTTATTTTTAATTACCTATAATCAACCTATAAATTAAATAAAAGACCCAATTTTCCAAAAGCCCACTACACCAAAAACACTCCTAACCTAGCTCATTGAAGGTAAACTTGGAATTTGGCCAAAACCCTAAATATTTAAGCTAAAATTCAGCTAGTCTAGTTGTAACAGCCACCATTATGTTTTCTATCATAATATCAGAAGAAAATTCTCTCAAAAATATTCTCTCAACTGAAATTCACAAGGTGTTTTCAAACTTTGCGATTTCACGACCATTTCTATAAGTTTTTTACTCCTTTCAATTTATTATTTGATTCTTATGAGACTAATCATGAGGAAATTATTTTGAGCTGTATATTTATTGATTTTCTATTGATTAAATTTGGCATAGGTGAATTTTTGAAAGAGAAATCAATTTTTTCACCAAAAACATAAACCTTTCTATGCGAATCCTCTAAAGGTGAACCCTAAAACTCAAAGTTTGGAATTTTCATGTATAATAGTGGGAGGGGCTACCAATTTATATTTCATTGTGTTCTAAATTAATTTTTGTTGTGTTTAAATGAAAAAAAAATTAATTTAAAACATATTTTTGTATATTACTGTAATGATCAAAAAATACTGAAAAGTAAGAGAACTCATGATTTTCACTCTAAAACCTAAAATTAGAATTGTCATGCATATGAATTACCAAGGGCTGCCAATTCCTGCATGTTGATGTTCTAAAATAATTTTTGTCATGTTTACATGAAAAATATTTGTTTAAATCATGTGTTTATATATTATTGTAATGACCAAAAAGTACCAGAAACAAAAAAGATTCATGGTTTTCATCCTAAAACTTAATGTTGGAAAATTTTCATGTATAAATATACATAGGGCTACTAATTGGTGCATTGGTATGTTCTAAAGTGATTTTTGTTATGTTCACATGAAAATCTTGGTTTAAACCATGTTTTTGCAATTACTGTAACGAACGAAAAGTAAGAAAAATAAGAAAAATTCATGTTTTCTTTGATAAGTAGATTCGGCCAACATAGGGATTCTAATCTCAAAGTCTATAATTTTTATATGATATATTTTAATGATTATTAATATGTTTATATGAATTATAAATGATTTAATTGCATGTTGGTTGAAGGAATAACTCTAGATAAGTATAGAGACAATTAGGTATACCTAGGGTTTCCTAACCCTATTACTATGTATAGTTAATATGGTTAATATGATTAAGTGATATAGGAAATAGGTTTTATGATGAGTTAATAATGAATTAATGATCTTAAATTGACTATGAGTTTGATTGTATGGATTGGTCATGAGAGATAAGCATGACACTTGACAGGTTACTTATTAAGTTGACATATATGGAAAATGTTAAGTGTACTAAATTAAATGTTAAATTGAATTGATATTAAGATCATGATATATTGTGTTGGACATGGAAGAGTCTTGGTTTGAGTTACTATGTGATTTCATATGGACCTATAAATACAAAGTATGTAAGACTTTGAAAGTCAACATGTTATGTGCAAATGATGAGTGCACTTCTTAATGCAACTTCAAGTTTATGTAAATGTTTTATGTGCATGGGTTAGTAATGGGATAGGATAGCATGATATTAAGCAAATGCTAAGTATTTAATAAAAAATTATGTTAGAGCTTGAGGAGTAGTAGAAGTTCAAAGGGGCTACAAGTACTAGGAGCAAAGGAACCACAAGGTCAGCAAACATTATATTCAAGTTACAAGTACAAGTTATCATGTTGTATGAACCTTTGAAAATCTTGAAACCCAAGTTCTTTTCTATTTTTAATTATGACTATATGATTTCTTTGTTAAGCTTGGGTTGCCAAAGGAAAATTGGTCCAAAACCATTTTTTGATTATTCGATCCTGATAAAGAACCTTTGTGAATTGTTGCCTTACCTTACTTTCTCTCTGGAACTACACTGTTATTATCTTTTGTTCAACAAGTTAAACTGCTATTACTATTATGTTACATGTGATTTCATTATTTAATACTATTGTTATAAGTGATTGCCATTAGCTCTTGCTATGGTACCTATGAACCCTTCTATGGTACCTATGAACCCTTTATGCAAAAATCCTCATGCTGATGCGGGTAATTATCAGTACCTATGCACATGGCCTTAACCCAATAGATAGGGGTTGTGTATCCACCTCAACTAGAAGGGGCAGTTCTAGCCATTGAGCCTGATCAGTTTCACAACTCTTTACAAGTTACAAGTTAGGAGTTGGAATTTGGTATAATGCCACCTCTCCCTTGAATGAATGAGCTAATAAGCCATCACTCTTTACAAGTTTACAAGTTGCAAGTTGATTTCTATGAACCTTGCTCATTTGCAAGCCATAATTTATGAATCTTAAACCCTTATAAAGGGATATATGTTATTTTACAAAATTTATTGTTTACTCATTGAGTTCATCTATCTCACCCCTTTTCCTTATGTGGTTTTAAGTGAGCATTATGAGGAGACAAGGTGATTTCTCAAGCAACCTACTCTACTTGGGAAATTTCTTTATCAAAGTTTATTACTATGATATGTTATGATGAGTCTCTAGATGCTCCATGAGTTCTTATTTTGGAGTTTTAAAAATGTTCATTTATTTTGGGATTGTGTTTAAAGTATATTTAACTATTCTTTTGCAACTTAAAGTTTTCCTTTATAAAAGGTTTTATCAAGCAAATGCATAAGGTTCGGTATAATCCTAGACAAAGTTATTATATGCATGAGTGGGTTCTATGGATGTGGGTGACCTTATGTCTCCCCATGTTTTAGGACCGTCATATCTCTAAAGTTGGGATATAACACACAAAAACTAAACAAATAGCTTTGATCCCAATCCTCCCAAACATCAAAGCCAAATAGATAGCTTTGTTCCTAATCCTTCCAAACATTAAAGCAAAGTAGATAACTTTGATCACAATCTCCCTAATTTTAGGGCCAAATAGGTGGTCTTGCTAAACTAGTTTAAATTCTCAAATCTCCCTCTTCTAAGTGGACCAAATCTCTAAGTCTTAAAGTCTAAGCCAAAAAAATAGCCTTAATTGAAATTCAGCAAACCATCTTTACCTCCAACATTAGCGTTAGATAGATAACCTTGATTGAACTTCATCAAATTTTCTTTACATCTAACATTAAGGCTGGATAGATAGCCTTAATGGAAATTTCACCAAAACCATTTTTACTATTAACATTTAGGCCAGACAAATAGCCTTAATTGAAATTATCCAAGAGTATTCTCATATCCAACATCAAGGCCAAACAGATAGCCATTAACAAAACCTCATTTATCCTAGGGGCCCCCTCCTAAAAGGTTCATATTCTTATACTATGTTTATCCTTCACAATGTTCAATTTGCATAAGCATGAATGCCTTTATGCATGACAAACACAATCAGATACCATAAGCTAAGAATCTGACATGGCATAACCCCAATGGCTGATATGATATAGCCTAGAATCTGACATGTCTCAAGAACATATAAGCCAAAAATCTAACATGGCACAATCACAAGCCTAGAGTTTGACATGGCACCTCTTTTTAGGTTTCACTATCATCAGAATTGCTTTTTGCTCAAAGCCAATTTTGATAAGGGGATAGCTATGAACCCTTAAATTTGCACCTTTAGGATTCAACTACAGCTTGACACCTACTAAGATTAGTGCTCTACACAAAGCCAATATGGTGGTCTCACTAGCCTGTTAGTGGATAGGGGTCAAAGGGGCAGTGCCTCTTGTGGGGTAGGGGTAGCACCCCATTGAAAAATAAATTTCCTTAAAATTGTACCTTTAGATGACCAGCACTTGATAATGAACCATAGAATCAAACTAGGCACAAATCATATCAAAAAAGGATGAGAACAGGTAGAAAAAGAGCTGTAGCCAGCTGCAATTGCCGTATCTATTGGTCTTTAGTTGCCATAGTGCATTTTTCCTGATCCCACACTAAAAATTCACTATTTTAAGGCCCCAAATTCCCCCTCTAAACACCTCACACCTCCTAACAACTTTTACATGAAATTAGATACTTCTATACTCCCTCTAAAGCTATCTAAACCCTATTCTTAAGCCTCTCAATCATCAAAACCCTTTTTCTAAACCTCCTAATCTCTAAAACCCCATTCCAAAACCTCTTCCATCATATAAAACCCTATTCATAAGCCTCCTAATCCCCTTAAACCCTATCTCTAAGCCTCCTAATAAAAAAAAGGTGTGATTTAAGTTCTTCCTTTTTAAAGGAATTCATGATACACAAGCTAAGGTGTGAATCAAGTCCCTCGGAAAAAAGTTTTGCTATTCAAGAGTCTTTCTTTCAAAAGGATTACTTATGTGATCCTTAAACAAAGATGGAATTTAGATCCGGTGCCAAGCTTACTCCCTATGTTCCTCGCCACCGAAAGCCTAAGGTAAAAGTTCTTTCCTTTTACATTTCAATTCCAATTTCAGGATCTAAATCTAAAAAAATCTAGTTTTTGTTAATTAAAATTTGACCTAATTAACGAATCCCTAAGCCCTTAAAATCAATCTAAATATGATAACAAAGGCAATGACCTAAAACCCCCTCCTTTATGAAAAGGGAGAATTATGTGGGGTTTGATCCCCATTCAAAGGGATACGCAGGTGTACCATCTCCAAGGCATCAACTAAGCTAAAATTTACAACTTTTTCTCTCTATCACCTCCCCCATACAGTTTTGGGTCGAGATTGATTTTCTTAAATGAAAGTTGAAACTTTAGTTCTCTTACAATCATTTTATTACTTTTCTTACTTTAGTTGTTTAGATTATTTTTGGGGAACGTGTGCTTTTCATAGAACCCAAAAAGGCTAGAGGAATGTCCCCTAATTTTGACATTTTGACTTGTAATAATTTTAAGTAGTTTTCCTTTATCTTTTGCATTTTATAATTGTCATTATCTCAAACTTGCCATGCATTGCATGAGTAGTATCGGTTTCATACATCATATTATATTTTTTCATGTATATATAAAAAATTAATTTTTTTTTGCAAAAGTTATTTTGCATTTAAGCCAAACTAATTTTTTATATTGTTTTAACTAAAACCTAGTCCCCGAGCTCTCTTTTCTCATTCAAGGACTAGTGCTTTTTTATGGGATAAATGGTATAATTTTGGAGTCAATCAAATTGGATTTGTTCTTTAATTTTCCCAAATAAAATAAACAAAATTAAAATGGTGATTCCTTTTGCAAATTACAATTTACAAAATATAATTTTTTGAACTCATGGCGATTTCCAATCATGATGTTTCTCCCAAAAGAGCATTTTCGATTCCTTTCAACAAATCGAGCCAGTGCTTGGGCAATGCCTCACAGTTGGTGACTCCAGTAAGGACTCTAAAATCTTTTTCAAAATAAAAGATGAAATCGGACTACTCTTGGTAAAACAAAAAGTTTGGCTTTTTAGTAAAAAATAGCTTTTCATGCATCAATACATTAGGCTCCTTGTCCAAAACCCTAGTTTCTTAGGAAAACAAAAGATAAAAAGTAACATTGAGTGGGCAACCTTCCTTAGGTTTGCTTGCTGATAGTGAAATCATCCAGCGCATAATATATCCTCCAATCCTTTTAGAGGTGTAACGAATATGCAAGTATGTAACAACCCACACCCACCCTAGGAATTTCCATGATAAATTGCTTGATTTAGAACTAATAAGGTTAAGTGTGTGTGCTCGTGTGAAAATTTGTGATCTAAGTGATTGATGAGTATGTGGCATATTAAATTAATTTTAATATGCATAATATGTGTTACTATTGTGAAATAAATGATTTACATGAAGTGCATTTGCATAAAAGAATTTATTTTAAATAAAATAAATTTTCATGCATAAGACAATTTTTAAGCATAAAATAATTTTATGGGTATTTTTAAAATATTTTTAAATAAATATTTTTGAGGGAAATGTTCCAGAATTAATAAGAAAAATAATATTTTTATTTTAATTCCATTCAGCCAAAAATTTTAAAGGGAAAGCCCAAATACCCAAAAACCTACTACACAAAAATCCTCCTAACCTATTTCATTAAGGGTATTAGTGGAAATTCCACTCCAGCCCTAATATATATTCAAATTTTTGGCCAAACAAGGGTTTCTAGCATCCATTCTCTTATTCTTTTTGTATTTTGGTAGAAAAACCTCTCAAAATATTTCTCTCTATCGAAATATTGAAAACACCTTTCCATTTCGCGATTTTGTGACCGTAATTGTAAGTTTTTATTCTCTTTCGATTTCTAAACTAATTTCTATGAAATAAATTATGGGAAAATTATTTTGAACTATTTGGTTACTGATTTCTATAGATTCAATAATGTTTGAGTGAATTTTTGGGAGAGAAAATTTATTTTCTACCGAAAAACACAATTCTTTTTGCAAGATTTCTCCAAAGGTGAATTCTATAACTTAAAATCACAATTTTATTGCATAAACATCATAAAGGGGGGGAGGGGGGGTGATTTGTGCATGGATGTATTCTAAACTAATTTTTGATTTGTTTTGATAAAAAATATTGGATTAAATAATATTTTTCCATATTTCTGTGATGACCGAAAAGTTTTGAAAAACAAAGGAATTCAAGGTTTTCGTGTTAGAACTTGAAAATTGGAAAATTTTATTCTTTCATGAATATATGGCTGCCAATTTGTATGAATTGGTGTTCTAATATGATATTTGCTTTGTTTAGATGAAAAATAATGATTTGAATCATGTGTCTGTTTATCGCTAAAATGAACAAAATACGCGAAAAGCGCAGAAACTCATGATTTTTCACTTAAACCTTTGAACTTGGAATTTTTTTTTTGTATAAACCCTATCTATGGCTACCGATTTATGAAGGAATTTGTTCTAAACTGATATTTTCTATGATTGAATGAAAAATAATGATTTAAACAACCTGTTTGCATATTTCTGAAATGACCGAAAAATACTGAAAACAAGAAAACTTATGTTTTTGTGCACTATAATACAAAAGATTGAATTTTTATATATTAATAACACCAGTAGTGACTAATTCCTATGAATTTATATTCTAGAATGATTTTGGTTATGTTTACATGAAAAATCTTGGTTCAAACAATGTTTTTACATATTTCTAAAATAGACGGAAAGCACGAAAAGAAGAAGAATTTGGTTTTTACCTTAATGATGCATTCGGCCTACATGAACAATTTTGTCCAAATGTTTATAAATTTTATGTGATGTGTCTTGGTGATTGTTGACATGTATGTATGTATAATAGATGATAAAATTGCATGTTAGTTGAAGGTATGATCCTAGATAAGCTTAAATGTATTATGGTATACTTAAGGTATCTTAACCTTGTATTATGATTAGAATGCAAATGTGATTGAGGAAATTGGAACTAGATGTCATGATGGCTTGATAATGAATATACAGTTATGAGTTAATGAAGTGAAAGGGAATCATAAGAGTTAAGCATGATGTTAGAAGGATTGATTGTTAAGTTGACATGTATGGAAGTGTAAAGTAAACTAAGATAATTGATAAGTGAATTAATATTGAGGTAATGATATTTTGATGACCTTAAAAAGGTATTGATATGATCGCAATGTGTTTTCATATGAGCCTATAAGACCTAAGTATGCAAGACCATTAAGTCAACGAGCTATGTGCAAGTGATGAGTACACCTAGGTGTGGACTCTAAGTGTATGTGTATGCTATATGTACATGGGTAGTTATGGGATAGGAGCATCATGAGCAAATAAATACTAAGTATTAAATCAAACATTATATTAGAGTTTGAGGAGCTTTAGAAGTGCAAAGGGGACTACGTGTACTAGGAGCAAAGGAACCCCAAGGTGAGTAAACTCTATATTCATGTTTCCAGTGTGAGTAAACATTGTATTGCATGTTATAAGTGTAAACAACATTTTGTTGTGTTACAAGAATGTGATATATTGTTATGTGAACCTTTGTGATCTTTGAAACCCAAGTTCTTTCTATTTTAAATTTTATTATATGATTTCTTTGTCAAGCTTGGGTTGCCAAGGGACATTTGGTCCAAAACTATTTTGTTATCCAATGAGAATTTCTTGTGAATTAACACCCTAACTTGTATTCTTTCTGGAACTACACTTTCATTGTATCATTGTTGAAAGCCAAACTACTATTGATATTCAATTACATGTTATTGTTGCCTTATGCGATATTGTTAATTGTGTTTATCAATAGCTCTAGCTATGGTACCTTTACCCTTTATGGAGAATCCTCGTGCTGATGCGGGTAATCGTCGGAACTTATGCACATGGTCTTAACCCGATGGATAGGGGTAGTGTATCTACCTCAGCTAGAAGGGGTGGTTCTAGCAGTGGGGCCTGATCAGCTTCACGCTTTCTACGTGATAGGAGTTGGAATTTGGCATAAGGCCACCTCTCCTCTATGTGTTCGAGTGATAGAGCAATAGCCTTCACTCTTTACGTGTTACAAGTGTGATTTTTGTAAACTTCCCAATTGAACCCTTGCTAAATTGCAACTTGATTCATGAGTTATAAACCATGAACTATGTGTATAAGCTATGTGTTTCCTTTCAAAGGAATATGTGATAATGTATGTGCCTTTTCGTTTAGTCATTGAGATCATCTATCTCACCCTTTTTCCTTGTGTGGTTCCAACTGAGCAAATGTGAGGAGGTAAGGTGATGGCTCAAGTGTTCTACTTCGCTTGGGGAATTCCTTGTCCGAGTTATCAATAATACTACATTGATGAAGTCTTGTCTTTAGGTGCTCTGGGAATGTTGATTGATACTTATCGAGATTTAAATTAATTTTCTTATGGATTTTATATGTAATGATTTATTTTAAGTCTTCCGCAATTTATGGTATTTATCTAAATGTTTTAAATGAGTTAATGAAGAAAGTTCGATAAGATCCTAGGCATGATTGTTATATGTTAATGGGTTCTATGGGCATGGGTGACCTTATGTCTTCCCATGTTCTAGGACCATCGTATCTCATAAGGTTGGGATGTGACAAAGTACCACTAGACCTATGCGAGACTCCTTGACTCATATGTGGTTTTGTGTATTGCATCTCTAGTGTGATGGGTTCCTTTTAAAACCACCCTTACCCTTTCATATAATGACTCATAGAACTTTCCTTTAGGATTGTATGCACTATAATACTGAACTTGGTATGTCATTATCATGAAACCTTTTCATTCATTCATACATGTATGTTAGCTTGAACTTTGTGAAAAATAAAAAACCTATCCAAACACCTTTACACCCAAAACCCATAGTCTACCTAAACCCATGGTCAAAACCCAAAACTCACGGTTCAGCAAAATGATGTGATGTAAAATGGTATGGATTCAGTGTTATTTCAGGTGCATTTTAGTTGCTTTTTAGGTATATGTTTAGTATATTTTAATGCATTTTGTGTGTATTTCCTTAATATTTATTCTACTAACATTTTCTCAAAGATTTCTCCTTAACCTGATGGTTTTGAGAGTATTTTATAAAGTTTTAATAGGTTAAGGGAAGAATTGGAGGTTCTTAGAAGAGCCAAGTATAAAAAGAGAAAGCAAAGTTTGAAAAGTACTGGTGCCGAGTCGGCACCCTTCAACTCAGTTGGTGCCGAGTCGGCACCAATGGCTACTGTGCTGAGTTGTTGAAAGGAGGATGAGTTGGTGCCGAGTCGGCACACACCAAAAGACAGGATCCTTCATGAATAGTCTGCAATGTTTCAGTTATAACTTCCTCTACACAACTTGGATTGAAATGATTCAAGAGGATATGAAAAGCTAAAAAAAAGGCCTACAACTTTCATGAAGACCTCAAAGTCTAATTTTGCCATCTGGATTGACCAAAATGCCCTTGAAGTTTCTGAAGCAGTTATTAGGTGACTTTTCACAAAGTGTTGCATTTCTTTATGAAATGTTATCACTTTTAACTGTTCAAAGCCTTTAAATAGTTGAAGTTTCTTCTGTAAAAGAGAAGTAGAAAATCTAGAAAATTAGAATACAAGTAGAGAGTATTGTATTAAGAAGAAAGAGAGAGATCTTACCAATTTTAGCACTTTCAAGTACAATACTTTGGGAAACTATTCTTGTATCAAGGCTTCTAATCTTGAGAAGGGCTAGTAAAAGATTTCTATAACTTTTTCTTTGCTTAATACTATTTTATTTCTTTGATGATTGAATGTTTAATCTTCTTTTTTATGTAACAATGCATCAAGGCTAAAGTACTTGTGGTTAGAATTGCAATGCAAATTTAGTCTATGAACTTCACTTTAATATTTTATTAATGAATGATTGATTTGGCTTCAATTAAGTTCTTAATAGTTGTTATATATGCTTGATCACCATATGTAATATGTTAGTTAAGAATTTGCAATGAGAATTGGATTCTTAATGGAAAAGTAATTGATGTCACTTAAGTTAAAAGATTAATTAGAATCTACTTCTAAAGGGGTAAAAAGAATTAACATTGAACTTCATGGTTTTTGTTTACATTTACATTGACATGAGAGTGCATGTAAGTCTTTCAAAAATACCTTTAATTGACTTAGAGATAAGCTTTTAAAGATTTCAGGTTAATTCTCCAATCAACTCATTCATAATCTTATTTTATATACATGTTAGAAGTTCATTGATTTAAATTTAATTTGTAATTCTAACCTGTTTAATAACTTTGAATTATTTAGAATTTAGTGATTTGTAGTTAAATTAATAGTTAATTAGTTACTCAAACTCCAATTATTCTTTGCCTATTCATCTTATTATATGTTCGGTTAATAATAAATTCATCATTTTTCCCAGTGTTCGACCCCTTGCTCATCCTATATTTAGTCTTAAGGGCTAGGGTATAATAATTTGCTCACATCAAATTTTGCACCATTGTCAGGGAATTTGATAAGAATTTTTATTAACTTAGGATAAAGAAAGGTTGTTTTAGGCTTTAACTTAGGATATTAATTGTTTTTTTTTATTTTTTATGAGACGTACTCGTAGTTCCACTAGTATTTTATCTTACGATCCTGAAATTGAACGATCTTTTCATTTATTACGCAGGAATCAAAATTTACAAAAAGTAGAAGAAAATAGATGAATAGAGATGGTCAAAAGAAGAACTTTGGCAGACTTTGCTATGCCCGATGTTTCTAAAAATTCAGGAGGCATAGTGGCACCAACCATTGCTAACAACAGTTTTGAAATCAAGCCTAGCATCATTCAAATGATACAAAATAATCAATTTGGAGGCTTACCCAGAGAGGATCCATATGCTCATATTCTTACTTTCCTCAATGTGTGTGCAACCTTCAAAATTAATAAAATTTCGGATGATGCTATAAGGCTTAGATTGTTTCCTTTCTCCGTAAGAGATAAAGCACAAATATGGCTTTCTAGTTTGCCAACTAATTCCATCACAACATGGGATCAGTTGAAGCAAGCTTTTCTTCACAAATACTTCCTACCCCACAAGACAACAAAACTTCGCAATGAAATTAGTACTTTCAAACAAGGCAAGGATGAGACACTTTATACGAGTTGGGAGAGATTCAAAGAACTCCAAAGACAATGTCCTCATCATGGGTTAACCGATTGGATGATTCCTCAAATTTTCTATAATGGGTTGACCGATGATGATAGGAACATTGTCAATGCAGCCTCAAGTGGAAAATGGATGAACAAAATAGCCTCAGAAGCAATTACTCTATTGGAAGAACTTGCATCTCAAGGATATATGGGTGACGACACAACTTTGGCAAGAGGTAAGGGAATCCTTGAACTTGATAGTATCAATATTTTGAATGCTAAAGTTGATGCCTTGACAAAGCTAATAAGCAAAGCACAAATAAATTCGGTGGAGAAATCTACATCAACTTGTGAGTTATGTGGCGATCATCACTCATACCATGAATGCAACTTAAGGACCAATGAAGATGTAAATTACATGCAAGGAGGTTTTAACCAAAGGTATGGACCCAATCCAAACAATTACAATTTTCAATGGAAAAATCATCCTGGTTTTTCTTGGTCTAATCCATCATCTCAACTTAACCCCCCATTCAACCCAAACACTAAACCACAAAATCCACCCGGTTTTCCTATGAAATTACCCCAATCTTCTTTAAATTCCCATCTAGCAAAATCTAATTTAGAAACCCTTATAGAACAATTTATTGGACAACAAATTGCCATAAATAAACAAAATGAGGAGCAATTCAATCAATTCAACTCTAAAATTGACCAAATTGCTACTCATAACTGCATCCTTGAAACATAAATTGCTCAACAAGCATCTTCTACTTCCAAACCTATGGGAAAACTTCCTAGCCAACCAGAATTTGCTACAAAAGAATCTTGTCAAGCAATTACTTTAAGGAGTGGAAAAGAGATTGGTGATTCATCTAATAACAAAGTTGAGAAGGAAATATCTAATGATAGTAAGGAGAATGTTGCTAAAAATGATTCTAATAGCAAGAAAAATGAAATGGAAGATACTTTTAATTCTAGCAATGAACCTAACATTAATTTAAAGGAAATTCCCTTTCCCCAAAGATTTGTTAGACATAATTTAAATAAGCAATTTGGTAAATTCCTTAATCATTTAAAAGAAATTACTATTACTACACCTTTTATGGATGCTATTAGAGACATGCCAGCATGGGGTAAGTTTTTAAAAGATATCATAAACCATAAAAGCAAACTTAAGGACTGTGGTTTAGTTTCATTAGTTGAAGAATCTAAGGCTATGTATTCTAAAGTCCCTTCCAAACTCAAAGACCTTGGTTGTTTTACCGTTCCTTATATAATTGGTGAATCACACTTTGATAAAGCTTTGTGTGATATTGGTGCTAGTGTGAGTCTTATGCCATTTTCATTTACAAGAAACTTAATTTAGGAGGTCTAAAACCCACCAATATATCTCTTTCCATGGTTGATAAATTAATTAAATATCCAATAGGTATAATAGAGAATGTTCTAGCTAAAATTGGAAAATTTGTAATTCCTGTGGATTTTATTGTATTAGACATGGAAGAGGATCTTGAAATCCCAATTCTTTTAGGAAGACCATTTTTAAGAATCGCGGGAGTAGTAATTGATATGAAAAAGGGTAAGATCACTTTAGAGGTAAATGATGAAACTATGGCATTTGATGTATTTAGGATGATAAAGAATACACCAATAGAGACTATTAACATGGTTGAATTGGTTGACCCAATTGAAGAATGTGTTAATGAAGTTATACATAAATGCATTGGACAAGAACCTATGTTAACTTGTTTAGCACAAGAGGAAAATGGTAATATAGAGTTAAATGCTTGTGTAAAACTCCTAGAAGTAACTCCTTATCTTAATTTGCATAGGGCTTCAAGGTTTGAGCCATTGCAAAAAGAAGATGATGACAAGAATGAAAATCTTGTACTCAAACCTTTACCTTCCTCTCTAAGGTATGCATTTCTTGACTCTAATACTAATTTCCCTTTTATTGTTAATTCTTCTTTACCAATTGAGAACGTTGAAGCATTGAGCAATGTTTTGTTGAATCATAAGGGTGTTATTGGTTATTCCATTAATGACTTCAAAGGTTTAAGCCCAAGTATATGCATGCATAGAATTTCTTTAGAAGATAATGTAAAATCTTCCATTGAAGGACAAAGGAGGCTTACTCCTACACTTAAAGAAGTGGTAAGAAAAGAGGTAATTAAATTACTCAATAATGGAATCATATACTCTATTAGTGATAGTAAATGGATTAGCCCTGTCCAAGTTGTCCCCAAAAAGGGTGGCTTGACGGTTGTTAAAAATGAATCAAATGATTTAGTGCCCACTAGAACTATCACGGGATGGCATATGTGTATTGATTATAGAAAACTCAATAAAGCAACAAAGAAAGACCATTTTCCTTTACCTTTTATTGATCAAGTCCTTGAGAGATTAGCAAATTTCTCTTATTTTTGTTATCTTGATGGTTTAAGTGGTTTTTACCAAATACCTATTCATCCCAATGATCAATCAAAGACCACATTTACATGTCCATATGGTACATTTGCTTTTAGGCGAATGCCTTTTGGACTTTGTAATGCACCGGCCACATTTCAATGATGCATGTTTTCTATTTTTAGTGACCTAATTGATGATTGTGTAGAAGTTTTTATGGATGATTTTAGTGTTTATGGAACTAATTTTTCCAATTGTCTTGAGAATCATTCCAAAGTGCTTGATAGGTGTAAAGAGCATGGATTAGTGCTAAATTGGGAGAAATGTCACTTTATCGTACAAGAAGGAATCGTCTTGAGTCATAAAGTATCAAATAAAGGCATAGAAGTTGATTAAGCCAAGATTGAGGTCATAGCCAAATTGCCTCCACCAAAATGTGTCAAAGATGTGAGGAGTTTTTTAGGACACGCAGGGTTCTATAGAAGATTCATTCGAGACTTCTCAAAGGTTGCCAAACCATTGTGCAATTTGTTAGCAAAGGAAGCACCTTTTGACTTTGATAAGGCATATTTGGAAGCTTTTGACAAACTCAAAAAGGCTCTTATAATGGCTCCAATTTTGCAACCACCTAATTGGGACTTGCCATTCGAAATTATGTGTGATGCAAGCAACTTCGCTGTGGGGACTGTTTTGGGACAAAGGAAGGAAGGTAAACCTTATGTGATCTATTATGCAAGCAAGCTCTTGGATGATGCCCAAGTCAACTATACCACAACGGAGAAAGAACTTCTTGCCATTGTATATGGTTTTGACAAATTTAGAGCATATCTTGTTGGTCAAAAAGTGATTGTCTATTCAGATCATGCTACTCTCAAATACCTTTTAAGCAAGAAAGATGCCAAGCCTCGGTTACTTAGATGGATTTTGATGCTTTAAGATTTTGATTGGGAAATTAGAGACAAAAAGGGTAGTGAGAATTTAGTTGCGGTTCATTTGTCAAGAATCAATTTGGAAGATTTAAGGAAGCAAGATGATGGGGCGCCTATTAATGAAACATTTTTAGGTGAACAACTTCTCCAAATTGCCACAAAAGAGATTCTTTGGTTCGCAGACATTGCCAATTATATTGTAAGTGGAATTTTACCCTATGACATGGATCCTAAAAAGAAAAAGAAGTTTTTACATGATGCCAAGTTCTATTATTGGGAAGAGCCACTCTTGTATAAAAGATGTGGTGACGGATTGATTAGAAGATGTGTTCCTCAAGATGAAGTTCAAGATATTTTGAAACGTTGCCATTCCATGGAGGTTGGTGGACACTTTGGCGCATCTAGGACGGCATCTAAGGTACTTCAATGTGGTTTTTGGTGGCCTTCATTATTTAAAGATGCTAGAAATTTTGTTCTTGCATGTGATAGATGCCAAAGAACGGGAAACATTACTAAGAAACATGAAATGCCTATGAATGATATCTTAGAAGTATAAATTTTTGATGTATGGGGTATAGACTTTATGGGACCTTTTCCAAGCTCTCTTGGTAACAAATATATTCTTGTAATGGTAGATTATGTTTCCAAATGGGTGGAAGCAATTCCATCTATCACTAATGATGCCAAGGTAGTAAAGAAAATGCTTAGGAAGACTATATTCCTAAGGTTTGGTACCCCAAGGGCCTTAATTAGTGATGGGGGATCTCATTTTTGTAACTACATAATTGAATCATTATTGAAAAAGTATGGGGTGACACATAAAATTGCAACTCCATATCACCCTCAAACTAATGGTCAAGTAGAGGTTAGTAATAGAGAACTCAAGTGGATTTTGGAAAAAACGGTTTCTTCTTCAAGAAAAGATTGGGCATTAAAACTTGGTGATGCCTTATGGGCTTATAGGATAGCTTTCAAGACTCCCATTGGTCTTACACCTTACCAATTGATTTATGGGAAATCTTGTCATTTGCCAGTGGAATTACAACATAAGGCTTATTGGGCAATGAAGGCTTTGAACTTTGATTTCAAGAAAGCAGGACAAAAGAGGCTTCTTCAATTGAATGAATTGGAAGAATTAAGGATGAATGCTTATGAGAATGCTAAGATTTATAAGGATAGAACCAAGCAATGGCATGACAAGCATATTCATCATAAGGAGTTTCATGAAGGATAACTTGTTTTATTATACAATTCAAGGCTTAAACTCTTTCCCGATAAGTTAAAATCAAGATGGTCGGGTCCTTTTAAAATCATCAAGGTTTATCCTCATGGTGCGGTTGACATTGAAAATTCAAAAGGGGAAATTTTTAAGGTCAATGGTCAACATTTGAAATCCTATGTCGTTGGTGATCAAATAGGTAATGAAAATAGTTCACAATTAGAGGTTTGGGGACAACTTGGTGAACCTTTGAGTAAATATGATTATAAGGTAAAGTTTTCACCACCACTTAGTTCAAGCATTCCTATTGAATCCATCGAGCCATCGGATTGGGGAGAAGAATTTGATGTTATCGACAATCAAGGAACAAAGGAGGTTTATACCCTACACTCCCAATCTTAACTTGGAGTTTAAGGTATGATCAAACTATGGAGCTTAGATTTAGCAAGGTATGGTACTTACACATTTAGTTTATTTTTATTTTTGTAAATATTTGTTTTCATAATTTTTCTTTTGTTTTTCACCAAAAAAAAAAAAAAAGGGTAACACAGAAATTCATTAGTGCCGAGTCAGCACACTTTAACTCAGTTGATGCCGAGTCGGCACCAATACATGCTGTGCCGAGTGGCACTCGGCAGTTGAACTCGTGCCGAGTCGGCACACATGATACACGGCACAAAAATTCAAATTTTACACCTTTTTCAATTGCTGGCCATTTGACTTCAATTTTGTTGTTTTTAAACTCAAACATCACTATGAAAGAGCATATATTCCTTAGTGTCTCTTGGGAAGGGACATGAAAAGACTACACAACTTTATCTCTTTATAGTTAGTTTTTCTTTTGTTAAAATTTTGCATTCTTTTCTTTTTCTTTCTATTTTTATTTAACTCTTTCTTTATCTCCCTCTCTCTCATGTTTCTCTCTCACTTCTCATTTTCTCCAAGCTTTAGTTTTTTCCCTCTTACTTAACCAAAACCCATTCCCTTTACCTTTCAAAAATTACTTTACAAGATGGGTAGATCAAAAACAAATCCATCCTCATTTTCAAGGGGAAAGGAAGTTGCATAAGAGGAGGAAGAAGTTCTGGATATTGCACCACAATATAGAGCACCATTTCCAATTTTTCAAAAATGGGAAGGACAAAGGTATGAAAAATGTCTTAAAAGAAATGTTGTTGGTTCTAGGTTTCTTCCTCTTGATGTTGTTAGTAAAATGGGTTTTGATGAAATTCTGCAGAAATTTCTTAAACAAATAGGTCTTAAAACTTTGGTTTCTTTAGAAAAGGACACTTATGTGCAACTAACACAAGAATTTTACTGCACTTTGAAATTGAATGACAATGATCCTCATGTGTTAGACTTTCGTATGCTAGGAAACCCATATCAATTGACTTATAATTTCATGAAAAAAGTGTTTGGTTTTTCTAAGGATGGAGTTTGTGAAATCCCTCGTGATTGGCATGCTAGTGAATATTGGAATGAATTAACTGATTTACCTCAATTTGATCATAGGAAAGGCCATGCCATGTTCATTAAAGATCATAAATTGTGGCTTTTACATAAAATTCTTGCATGTCTTTTGTTTGGTAAATCGGAAGGAAATAGAGTCTCTATCCAAGAAATTTATTTGATGTGGTGTATTAGCATGAAAAAGCAAATTTGTTGGACTTATTGGATTTTTAATAAGTTACTTGAATGTGCTAATGATAAAAGTGGTCCTTTGACTCATGGTTATATTATTACTTCTATTGCTAATGCTCTTAAAATTCCACAAGCTTCTTTGGATTCCATGAGAATGGTGAGTATGGTTCGCCCTACTAAATTTGCTTTCACAAAAGGTGAGGTTATTTATCCTAACTTTAATTTAAGACATGCAAAAGATAGATCATGTTGGGTAGGAGTTGAGAAAAGCAAAGAGAGTAGTGAAGAGGGTGAACATGAAGATCAAAGTGATGAACAAGGTATTAATGTTGGTGGTACATCTACTATCGCTCCTATTGAAATCGGTAGAGGAAGTTCTTATGTGTCCCCCGACATGGCTATTTGGCAACAAATCCTTCAAAATCAACAAGCTATGAATACACAATTGGGACGCATGGATGCTAGGTAATAACAAATGGAGAGGCAACAACGAAGACTAACCTACAAGATGGATCAATTTTTTGCTAGCAGTGGATATCAATTTGATTCTCCACCCCCTTCACCATAAGTGGATTGAAAGATAAGCATTTCTAACCTTTCCCTATTTTTCTTTAATATATGTTGCTTATTTTTCTATTTTTTCTTTTTTTTTAGGACACATTGGGGGCAATATGCACTCTAAGTGTGGGGGAGGTTATATCTTGTTTAGTTTTTTTTTTTTTTTGGTTTACCCTATTTTATAAGTTTATAGGATTTAGTGTTCATAATCTATGCTATGATGCATCACCTCAAAATATTTTGAAAATTTTGAAGACTCCTTCTAATTTTATATGATATAGTTCTAGTTTGGTTCATTATAACATTAAGGGTTAGAAACATTTAAGAATTGATTTATGATCAACTTTCCTTGCCTTAGTTAATTACATGAACCTTTTGTATAGGCTTAAGGGTGATTTGTTTGTCTTTATTTATATCTTGAGAAGTTTTTAATTAATTTGGACTAATGAATGCTTGCTTAAGTTTTAAGGGATTTTATTTTTTAAGGGAAATTTAAGTTAATACATACCTATGATTAGTCAATAAAGGATGAGGAATAAATAAAAATAAAAATAAATAAAAATAAAATGACATATAGGTTCCGAGCAAGTCGTGTACATTTGTGTTTGCTCCTCAATTGTATTCGTTCGGAAAGGAATTTATATATGAAATAATATCCATACATGGCGAAAGTGAATGAGTAAGTCGTGCATGTTTGAGTATGCTCCTTAAATATGTTCATTTAGAAATATTCACTTTTGTCATTTAAGAAAAAAAAAAAAAAAGAAAGAAAGAAAAGAAAAGAGAGACAAATTTTCCAAAAATGCCTTAAGATTGATTATGGGTATGTATGCTTTCCTTTTTCCTCAATTGTTTAAATAATTCCCTTTTGGCTTGAGTTTGGTAATCAATTGAATGAACTTGACAAATTCTCCTTATAATCTTTGATAAACAATCACCTTATTGCTTATATTAGTTGGGTCAAACATTTTTCTTGTAGGCTTATGGAGTTGTTTTATAAAAACTCTTCTTCTTTGTTTCTTTTCTTTAAGGAGTAATGACCCTTATTAGTGCTTTAACATTTGAATAAGGAGTAATTTTTATGATTATGTTTTTTCCTTTCAACTTATGAAATTGCCTGAGGACAAGCAAAGTCTAAGTGTGGGGGAGTTTGATGTGATGTAAAATGGTATGGATTTAGTGTTATTTCAGGTACATTTTAGTTGCTTTTTAGGTAAATGTTTAGTATATTTTAATGCATTTTGTGTGTATTTCCTTAATATTTATTCTACTAACATTTTCTCAAAGATTTCTCCTTAACCTGATGGTTTTGAGAGTATTTTATAAAATTTTAATAGGTTAAGGGAAGAATTGGAGGTTCCTAGAAGAGCCAAGTATAAAAAGAGAAAGCCAAGTTTGAAAAGTACTGGTGCCGAGTCGGCACCCTTCAACTCATTTAGTGCTGAGTCGGTACCAATGGCTACTGTGCCGAGTTGTTGAAAGGAGGATGAGTTGGTGCCGAGTCGGCACACACCAAAAGATAGGATCCTTCATGAATAGTCTTCAATGTTTCCATCATAACTTCCTCTACATAACTCAGATTGAAATGATTCAAGAGGCTATGGAAAGCTGAAAAAGAGGCCTACAACTTTCATGAAGACCTAGAAGTCTCATTTTGACATCTGAATTGACCAAAATGCCCTTGAAGTTTCTAAAGCAGTTATTAGGTGACTTTTCACAAAGTGTTGCATTTCTTTATGAAATGTTATGACTTTTAACTGTTCAAATCCTTTAAATAGTTGAAGTTTCTTCTGTAAAAGAGAAGTAGAAAATCTAGAAAATCAGAATACAAGTAGAGAGTATTGTATTAAGAAGAAAGAGAGAGATCTTACAAATTTTAGCACTTTCAAGTACAACACTTTAGGAAACTATTCTTGTATCAAGGCTCCTAATCTTGAGAAGGGCTAGTAAAAGATTTCTATAACTTTATCTTTGCTTAACACTATTTTATTTCTTTGATGATTGAATGTTTAATCTTCTTTTTTATCTAACAATGCATCAAGGCTAAAGTACTTATGGTTAGAATTGCAATGCAAATTTAGTCTATGAACTTCACTTTAATATTTTATTAATGAATGATTGATTTGGCTTCAATTAAGTTCTTAATAGTTGTTATATATGCTTGATCACCATATGTAATATGTTAGTTAAGAATTTGCAATGAGAATTGGAATTCTTAATGGAAAAGTAATTGATGTCACTTAAGTTAAAAGATTAATTAGAATCTACTTCTAAAGGGGTAAAAAGAATTAACATTGAACTTCATGGTTTTTGTTTACATTTACATTGACATGAGAGTGCATGTAAGTCTATTCAAAAATACCTTTAATTGACTTAGAGATAAGCTTTTAAAGATTTCAGGTTAATTCTCCAATCAACTCATTCATAATCTTATTTTATATACATGTTAGAAGTTCATTGATTTAAATTTAATTTGTAATTCTAACCTATTTAATAACTTTGAATTATTTAGAATTTAGTGATTTGTAGTTAAATTAGTAGTTAATTAGTTACTCAAACTCCAATTATTCTTTGCCTATTCATCTTATTATTTGTTCGGTTAATAATAAATTCATCATTTTTCCCAGTGTTCAACCCCTTGCTCATCCTATATTTAGTCTTAAGGGCTAGGGTATAATAATTTGCTCACATCACAAAACCCATGGCTAGTTCTATCCAAACCTATGTCAAACTCATGGTAAAAATAAACCTATCTATGGTACCCTCATCCTTATCCACAATCATTGTCCAAGCTAAACACTAACCTAGCTCTATTCTTTGCAACCATTATATAAGCTAAAAATCAACCTAACTTCATCCTTTATAATTCTTTCCTAAGCTAAACATTAACCTAGCTTTCATCTTTCATAGTCGTTACCCAAGCTAAACATTAACCTAGCTTTTGTCATTCACAATTCTTAACTAAAACTAAACACTAACCTAGCTTTCATCTTTCACAATTCTTATCGAAGCTAAACGCTAATCTAGCTTTATCCTCAACAATCCTTACCAAAGCTAAACACTAACCTAGCTTCATTCTTATCCATAATCCTTATCCAAACTAAATGCTGACTTGGTTTCATCTTTTACAGTACTATCCAAACCTATGGTCTATCTAAGCCAATGATCCAGTCCAATCAAACCTATTATCCAGCTATCACCATACCCACGGTCCACCCAACATCAAAATCCATGGTACATCCATAACCTAATCTTAAAACCTATGGTGACTCTATCCTTAAGCCTATGGTAAACCATTTATAAATCCCAATCCTAATTACTCGAGGCTAAACTTTAACTTAGCCTTCCAAACTAATTTTTGGTCCCAATTACTTGAGGCTAAACTTTAACTTAGCCTTCCAAACTAATTTTTGGTTCATAAACACTAAAATATGACCTTGCCACCCAAAGCTAAATTTTGACATACCATTTCAAAGCTAAAATTTGACCTGGCCACTTAAAGCTAAATGCCAACCTAATTTCCAAAGCTAAAATCTAACCTAGCTCTCTTAACTAAATACCAACCTAGCTAACATCATACACCTCCACCCTCATCTTTACACATACCCTGTCAACCTAACCATAAGACACCATCATCCATTGCCATTACACCCAAGGTCCTTGGTTTGTCATACCCTACCATAACCATTTTTTCTAAAGCTTGACACTAACCCAGTTCCTTTTCCCTTTTTGAAGTTCTATGATGTCTACTAGATTCAATAAAGCCATCATGGATGAGCTTCTAGTTAAGTTATTAAAGCAACAAAAAGAGATGTTCAAGAGACAAGTGTCCCAAATTAAGGCCTAATTGCAATCCTGAAGGAAGGCCATACTAAATGATGTCTAAGACATGCTAAGTTAGGCTAGCATAAACCAAACTCCAAATCCCACTTTCCAAAATTCACTCAACCTATACCAAAATTGGACATTAGTTCAAGCCCATTCTTTTACTTCCTCCACTAAGCTAATATCTCCATCACTTCCCTAACCTAATATCATACAAACAAACACTCTCTCCTATTTAGCACTTATTAAACAACCACAAATCACTGTGTCATATCCCATTTTTAGAGATATAATGGTCCTAGAACATGGAGAGACATAAGGTCACTCACGCCCATAGAACCCACTCATGAACATATAAACATTGCCTAAGATCTTACCAAAACCTCATGCATTAGCTGGGTTATCAAATAATAATGAAAACTTTGACTAGCGAAAGCATAGAATTAAAATACTTGAAATATAATCCATATGAAAAGAAAATTTAAGAATCCAAATAAATTAAATAAACAATATATTCCAAATATAAACTCCCAAGTTAAGGACTATTGAAGTGTCCAGAGACTCATCATCTTATAGCATGGTCATAAACTTTGACAAGGAAATTTTCCAAGTGGAGTAGGTTACTTGAATGATCACCTTGCCCCCTCATAATTCTCACCTAGAACCACATAAGGAAAAAGGGTGAGATAGTGTAACAATCCACACCTACCCTAGGAATTTTCGTGACAATTGCTTGACTTAAAACTATTAAGGCTAAGTGTGTGCTTTTATAGGAATTTATGTGCTATGTGATTTATGAGTATGTGGTATGTTAAATTAATTTTAATATGCATAATATGAGTTATTATTGTGAAATAAATGATTTATATGAAGTGCATTAGCATAAAATAATTTGTTTTTCATAAAATAAATTTTCATGCAAAAAGGCAATTTTTAAGCATAAAATAATTTTATGAGTATTTTAAAATAATTTTTAAATAAATATTTTAGGGGGAATTTTAATAAAAATAATAAAAAAATTTTATTTTTAATTACCTATAATTACCCCTTAAATTAAATAAAAAGCCCAAATACCTAAAAGCCCACTGCACTAAAACACTCCTAACCTAGCTCATTGAGGGTAATCTTGGAAATTATCCAAAATTCTACATTTAAATACTAAATTTTGGCTAGCCCTAGAATTGCAGTAGCCATACTCTATTATTTTAGTATTTTGATAGAAGAATTCTCCCAAAATAATTCTCTCTACCAAAATTCTCAAAACACCTTCAACTTTGCGATTTCTTTACTGTATTCGTAAGTTTATCGCTCTTTTCAATTTGTTATTTGATTTCTATGAAACTAACCACGAGAAAATTATTTGAAATTGAGTATTTACTAACTTTTATTTATTAAATTTGGCCTAGGTGATTTCTTGAGAGAGAAATCAATTTTTCTACTGAAAACACCAACCTCTCTACGTGATTTCTCCAAAGGTGAATCCTACAACTCAAAATTCAAATTTTTCATGCATAAACATTGGGGGGGGAGGGGGGGGGGATTTTGTATGATTATGTTCTAAATAGATTTTTGATGTGTTTAGATGAAAAATATCAAATTAAATCATATTCATGCATATTACCATAATGACCAAAAAGTTTCAAAAAACAAAGAAATTCATGGTTTTCATCCTAAAACTTAAAAGTTGGAAATTCTCATGTGTATGAACCCCTAAGGGCTGCCAAATTGTATGGATTTATATTCTAAATTCATATTTGTTAGATTTATATTCTAAATTCATATTTGTTATGTTTAGATGGAAAAGAATGATTTAAGTAATGTGTTTACATATTACTGTAATGATTAGAAAACACCAAAAAGCTAGAAAACACCGAAATGCTAGAAAACTCATGATTTTAACTCTAAATCCTAAACTTAGAATTTTCATGAATGAAAATTGTCCATGGCTGGCTAAATGGTGTGGATTAATATTCTAAAAGGATTTTTGTTATGTTTACATGAAAAATCTTGGTTCAAACTATATTTTTACATATTACTGTAATGAATAGAAAGTACGAAAAGTAAGAAAAATGCATGTTTTCCATTGAATAGAGCATTCAGCCATTGTTGGAATTTTTATCCCAATGTTTATAATTTTTATGTGATGTATTTTGTTGATTATAGACATGTATGTATGAATGATAGATGGTTAAATTGTATGTTGGTTGAAGGAATGACTCTAGACAAGGCTAGAGGCGATTTAGTATACTTAAGGTATCTTAACATTATGTTGTGATTAATATGTGAATGTGATTAGATAATATGGAAGTAGGTTATATGATGACATGATAATGAATTAATGATCTTGAATTTATGAAGAGATTGATTGAATGAATTGATTATAAGAGATAAGCATGATATTTGAAAGGTTATTTGTTAAGTTGATATATGTGGAAGTGTTAAGTGTACTAAGATGACTATTAAAGTGAATTGATATTAAGATAATGATATTGTGTTAACCTTAGAAAGGTATTGACATTATTTGTAATGTGTTTTCATATAGGCCTATAAAGGCTAAGTGTACAAGACTTTTAAAATTAACATGTTATGTGCAAGTGATAAAGTGCACTTATATGTGCAACTCTAAGTGTAGGTGAATGTTATATGTGCATATGATAGTTATGGGATAGGATATCATCATGATTAAATAAATACTAAGTATTAAATTAAATATTATGTTAGAGCTTGAGGAGTTTTTAGAGGTTCAAAAGGGTTACATGTACGAGGAGCGAAGGAACCACAAGGTGAGTAAACATTATGATATTGTTACAAATATAAGCTGACAAGATATGTATACCTTGATATTCTTAAAACCCAAGTTCTTCTCTACTTTTAAAAATGAAACTGTATGATTTCATTATTAAGCTTGGTTTGCTAGAGGACAATTGGTCCATAAACCATTTTTGTTTTTCCAATAAAAATTCCTTTGTGATTATTGCCCTAACTTATATTCTTTCTAGAACTACACTATTCTTGTATCTTTTGTTCAAAAAGTTAAACTGCTCTTGCTATTGTGATACATGTTATTATTGCCTTAAATGTTATTATTATATGTGATTACCATTAGCTTTAGCTATGATACCTTTAACCCTTTATGCAGAAGTCCTTATGTTGATGCGGGTAATCATCGAAACCTGTGCACATAGTCTTAACTCGATGGATAGGGGTAGTGTATCTACCTCAGCTAGAAGGGGTGGTTCTAGCCGTAGGGCCTGATCAGCTTCACGCCTTTCTATGTGATAGGAGTTGGAATTTATTTTAATGCCACCTCTCCTCTATATGTTCAAGTGATTAGGGCAATAGCCTTCACTCTCTATGCATTATAAGTGTGATTTCTACAAACTTGCTAAATTAAAACCTTGCTAAGTTGTAACTTGATTCATAAATTGTAAATCATGAACTATGTGTATAAGCTATGAGTTTCCTTTTTAAAGGAATATGTGTAAATGTATGTACTATATTGTTTACTCATTGAGATCATTTATCTCACTCCTTTTTCTTTGTGTGGTTCCAGGTGAGCAACTGTGAGGAGGCAAGGTGATGGCTCAAGAATTCTACTTTGCTTGGGGATTCCTTATCAAAGTCTTTAATAATACTATGTTATGATGAGATATTCGTAGACACTCAGGGAGTTTATTTTAGGATATTTATCATTAATGATTTATTTTATTCAGACTTAAATATTATGTCCTTTATAAGATGTTTCAAAGTATTTTGTTAAACTATTCTTCCGTATATTGAAGTTTCTTATATTATTGGACATTAAGTTAGTGCATGGGTTTGGTATGATGATCTCAATAAGTAAACCAAATAGCTTATACAATAACATATATCCCTTAAAAAGGGCTCATAGCTTATAACTCATAGACCATGATTTGTAATTCATGACTTATGGCTCATGGTTCATAGTTTGTAATTCAATAAGGTTCGCAAAAATCACACTTATAACACATAACACATAGGTGACGGCTGTTGCCATAACCACTTGACCACATAGAATGAGGGCTATTATCATCACCACTCAAACATATAGAGTGAAGGCTATTGCCATAATCACTCGAACACATAGCAAAGTGTGAAACTGATCAGGCTCCATGGCTAGAACGGCCCCTTCTAGGTGAGTTGGATACATTACCCCTATCCATCGGGTTAGGACCATTTGCACATGTTTTGATGATTACTCACATCGACATGAGGATTTCTACATAAAAGGTTCATGGGTGTGATAGCCAGAGCTAATGGTAATCGCTTATAACAATAGCACTTAAGAAACCAATAACATGTAGCACATTAGCAATAACAATTTAACTTGTTGAACAAAAGATAATAATAGTGTGATTATAGAAAGAATATAAGTTAGGGCAACAATTGTAAATGAATAATTAAAATGGCTTTGGACCAATTGTTTTTGGCAACCCAAACTTGACAAAGAAGTCATATAATTATAATAGAGAATAGAAAGGAACTTGGGTTTCAAGAATCTCAAAGGTTCACATAACATGATAGCTTGTACTTGTAACATGAATATGATGTTTACTCACCTAGTGGTTCCTTTGCTCCTAGTACTTATAGCCCTTTGAATTTCTACTACTCCTTAATCTCTAACATAATATTTAATTTAATACTTAGCATTTGCTTAATCATAATGCTGTCCTATCCCATAACTACCCTATGCACATATAACATTCACATAAACTTGGAGTTGCACTTAGAAGTGCACTTATCACTTGCACATAACATGTTGACTTTTAAAGTCTTGCACATATAGCCTTTATAGGCTCGCATGAAAACACATTATAACTCATTATGACTTTTCTAAAGTCAAACACAATATTTCATGATTTTAATATTAATTCAATCTAACATTCAACTTAGTACACTTACACTTTCCATTTATTTTAACTTAAGAAGTAACCTTTCAAGTATCATGCTTATCTCTTATGACCAATTTGTACAATCAATCTCATCATTCATTTAAGATCATTAACTCATCCCATATCATTTAATCACATAAACATATTAATCACATCATAGAAATTGGGTTAAGAACCCTAGGTATATCTTATTATCTCTAGACTTGTGTAGATTTATTCCGTCAATCAACATGCAATCAAATCATTTATCATTCATGTATATATGTTGATAATCATTAAAATATATCACATAAAAATTATAGACACTATGATTGAATTCCCAATATAGGCTGAATTATACCATCATGGAAGATCATGAACTTTCTTACTTTTCGCACTTTCCATTCATTATAGTAATATGTAAACACATGATTTAAATCAATATTTTTCATGTAAGCATGGAAAAAATCATTTTAGAATATTTATGTATATGAATCAGCACCCATATAGATACATATGAATGAAAATTTTCCATAAGTTTTAGGATGAAAACCATGAAACTTTCTTATTTTTGGTACTTTTTGGTCATTATAGTAATATGTAAACACATGATTTAAACCATTATTTTTCATCTAAACATAACAAAAATTAGTTTAGAATCCAAATATACACAAATTGGTAGCCCATGGTAACCTATATGTGTCACATCCCATTTTTAAAGACATGACGGTCCTAGAACATAGGGAGACATAAGGTCACCCACGCTCATAGAACCCACTTATACTTAATACCAAACATGCCTAGGATCATACCAAACCTATTGCATTAACTTAAATATCCAATAATATAGGAATACTTAATATGTAGAAGAATAGTTTAACAAAATACTTTGAAAACATCTCATAGGAAAATAACATTTAAAGTCTTAAAAAAAATCCTCAATGATTAATATACCAAAATAAACTCCCGGAGCATCTACGAGTAACTCTTCAAAACATAGTATTATTAAAGACTTGGACAAGGAATCCCCAAAGCTAAGTAGAATGCTTGAGTCATCACCTTGCCTCCTCATATTGCTCACCTGGAACCACATAAGAAAGAGGGGTAAGACAGATTATCTCAATGAGTAAACAATATAGCTTAAATGATATCACATATCCCATTTTTAAGGAAAGCCCATTGCATATAACATATAGTTCATGATTTACATATCATGGTTTCATAGTTTTCAATTTAGCAAGATTTTCACTTTAGCAGGTTCACAGAAATCACACTTATAACACTTATTATCCAATCAGAGTAAATGACTATACTAGCTCATTCACTGAAGGGAGAGGTGGCCTTATACCAAATTCCAACTCCTAACCCATTACATATAATGTCATGAAACTAATCAGGCTCCACGGCTAGAATTGCCCCTTTTAGTTGAGGTGGATACACAACCCCTATCCATTGGATTAAGATCATGTGCATGGGTTTCAATGATTACCCGCATCGGTATGAGGATTTCTGCATAAAAGGTTAGAGGTACCATAGCTAGAGCTAATGGTAATCACTTATAACAATAGCACTTAAGAAATAATAACATGTAGCATGATACCAATAGCAGTTGTACTTATTGATTAGAGGATAAAATAATATGTGGTTCTAGAAAGAAAATAAGGTAAGTCAGTAATTACAAAGGATCTTTCATATCAATGAACAAATAATGATGGCTTTAGACCAATTGTCCATTGGTAACCTAAGTTTAACAAAGAAATCACATAATTATAATTGAAAGTAGAAAAAGACTTGGGTTTCAAGAATATCAAAGATTCCCATAACAAAATCACTTGTACTTATAACATGAATATAATGTTTACTCACCTTGTAGTTCCTTCGCTCCTAAAACACGTAGCCCTTTTGAACCTCTAAAACTCCTTAAGCTCTGACATAATATTTAATTCAATACTTAGTATTTATTTAATCATGATGCTATCCAATCCCATAACTACCCCATGCACATATAACATTCACATACACTTAGAGTTGCACATATAAGTGCACTTCATCACTTGCACATAACATGTTGACTTTAAAAGTCTTGTATACTTAGCCTTTATAGGCCCATATGAAAACATGTTATAATTCATGTCAATACCTAAGGTCAACACAATATCATTATCTTAATATCAATTCACTTTAACAATCATCTTAGTACACTTAACACTTCCATACATGTCAACTTAACAAATGACCTTTCAAATGTCATGCCTAACTCTTATGGCCCATTTATTGAATCAATCTCTTCATCAATTCAAGATCCTCAATTCATTATCAAGTCATAATAAAATCTATTTCCATATTTCCCAATCAGATTCACATTCTAATCACAACATAAGGTTAAGATACCTTAGGTATACCTTAAGTATACCAAAGTGCCTCTAGGCTTGTCTAGAGTCATTCTTTCAACCAACATCCAATTTAACCATTTATAATACATACATACATGTTAATAATTATTAAAACACATTACATAAAAATTATAGACATTGGGATAAAAATCCCATGGTAGCCGAATACCTTATTAAGAGAAAAACTGAATTCTTTTTACTTTTCGCATGTTTTGTCTATTACAGTAATATGTAGAAACATGGTTTGAATCAAGATTTTTCATATAAACACAACAAAAATCATTTTAGAACATCAATCTATATGAATCAGCAACAATAGTTGTGACATATACATGAAAATTCTAATTTTAGGTTTGAGGATGCAAAACCATGAACCTTTATTGTTTTTGGTATTTTTCAATCATTACAGAAATATATAAATTGGTGTTTTAAATCATTATTTTTCATTTAATCATAGCAAAAATCAGTTTAGAACATCATATGTATGAATTGGCAGCCATAGATCATAATTATGCATGAAAATTCAAAGTTTTAAGGTTTAGGGTAAAAATCATGAGTTTTCGCTTTTTCTGCACTTTTCATTTATTACAGTAATATATAAACACATTATTTAAAAAATTATTTTTCATCCAAACAAAACAAATATCATTTTAGAACATTAATCACCATAATTCAGTAGCCATAGGATTATCAAACCATAGAATTTTCCAACTTTTAAGTTATAGAGCGAAAACCTTGAATTCTCTTATTTTCTGAAACTTTTCAGTTATTACAGTGATATGTAAGAATATGATTTAATGCAATGTTTTTCATCAAAACACATCAAAAATTAGTTTAGAATCTAAATATGCAGTAGCCCCCCTCCTCCCCCCTTAATGAATTTATGTTTGAAAATTTCAATTTATGAGTTATAGGATTCACCTTTGGCGAAATCGCATAGGAAAGTTGATGTTTTCAGTAGAGAAATTAATTTCTCTTTTAAAACTCACCCAACTGAATTAAATCTATAGAAATCAATAAATAACTAGTGCAAAATAATTTTCTCATAGTTTATATCATAGAAATCAGATGGGAAATTGAAAAGAAAGAAAAACTTACGAATACGGGTGAGAAATTGCAAAGTTGAAAGCTGTTTTCTTAATTTTTGTAGAGAGAATTGTTTTAAGAGAATTTTCTATCAAAATTATAGAAAAATAGAGTGGTGGCTACTAGAAATATGGTGCTGGCCAAAAATTGATGTTTAAATGTAAGGTTTTGGGTAATTTTCACTAATACCCTTAATGAGCTAGGTTATGAGAGTTTTTGGGTAGTGGGCTTTTAGGTATATGGGTTTTTTATTTTAATTTAGGGCTGATTATAGGTATTTAAAAATAAGATATTTTTCTTTTTATTTTTATTAAAATTTTCCCAAAAATATTTATTTAAAAATTATTTTAAAATACTCATAAAATTATTTTATGCTTAAAATTTGCCTTTTTACATGAAAATTCATTTTATAAAAGATAAATTATTTTATGCTAATGCACTTCATGTAAATCATTTATTTCACAATAATAACTCATTATGATATTAAAATTAATTTAATATACCACACACTACTTAATTACATAGCACATAAATTCCTATAAAAGCACACACTTAACCTTAATAGTTCAAAGTCAAGTAAATTATCACGAAAATTTCTCGGGTAGGTGTAGGCTATTACAATATACTTGAAAATTCTAATTTTAGGTTGTAGGGTGAAAATCTTGAGTTCTCTTACTTTTTAGTATTTTCTAATCATTACAATAATATATAGAAATATGATTTAAATCAATATTTTTCATCTAAACACAACAGAAATCAATTTAAAACACAATAATGCAAGAATCGGCATCCTCCCTTGTGTTCATGCATAAAATTTCAAAATTTGAATTTTAAGGTTCTCATTTGGAGAATTCGCGCATAGAGGTTTGTGTTTTTGGTAGAAAAATCGATTTCTCGTCCAAAAACTCACCTAGGCCAAATTTAGTCAATAGAAATTAGTAAATACTCAATTCAAAATAATTTTCTCATGATTAGTTTAAAAAAAATCAGATAGTAAATTGAAAGAAGAGAAAAACTTACGAAAATGGTTGTGAAATCGCATGGTTTGAAAGCACCATGTGAATTTCAGATGAGAGAATTATTTTGAGAGGATTTTTCTGCCAAAATTATGAAGAGTAATAGAATGGTGGCTGCTCCCCTAGGGCTGGCCAAAATTTAGGTTTAAATATGAAGGGTTTTGGCAAAATTCCAAGTTTATCCTTAATGAGCTAGGTTAGGAGTGTTTTGGTGTGGTGGGCTTTTGGGAAATTAGGCCTTTTATTTAATTTATAGGCTGATTATTGGTAAATAAAAAAAAATATTTTTTTATTATTTTTATTAAAATTTCCCCTAAAATATTTATTTAAAAATATTTTTAAAAAATACTCATAAAAATTATTTTTTGCTTAAAAATCGTGAAAATTCATTTTATGTGCAACAAATTATTTTATGCTCATGCACATCATATAAATCACTTATTTAACCATAATAATTCATATTATGCATATTAAAAATAATCTAATGTGCCACATACTCATCAATCACACCACACATGAATTTCCATAATAGCACATATTTTGTCATAATAGTTCTAAATTCAAGAAATTGTCATAAAAATTCCTATGGAGGATGTGGGTTGTTACACATCTCCTTTCCTATGGGTCCTTCCCAAGGGAGGGCAGCCATACATAAATCTAGGCCTGAGGTCTTCCTACTCAAACTGGAAGCCATGGACAGTAAAAAGTCTAAATAAGAGGCAAGGCATGGTTGATACAAGTCCATCAAGCCTCTTCCCCAATGTTCGGTTACCACCAAAGTTTAAGATGTTGAATTTGGACAAATTTGTTGGTACTACTTGACACAAGATTGATTTAAAGTTGTACATGGGGGCAATGCATCCCCTTGGTATTAACAATGAGCACTTTTCTCAACTCTTTCAGCAAACCCTTACTGATGCCACCCTATGATGGTTTATTAACATGGATGACACCCAAAAATAGACTTAAAAGGACATTTGCAAGGCATTTGTCAAATAGTACCATTACAATATTAAAGTGGACATTACAAGAAAGGATTTAGAAAGCACTAAGCAGCTTTCAAATGAGACTTTCTCCACATTCCTTACAAGGTGGAGGGCCAAAGCTGCTCTAATGGCAAACAGGCCAATCGAGCAAGAACAAGTGGATATCCTCATCAAGAATTTGCTTTCCAACTATTGAGATCCCTTGTTAACACAATACCTACCTACTTTCAAAGCTTTGATAGCAACTGCATCTAAGGTTGAAGATCACCTTCAATGCAGATCAAAGATTGCCACCACTGACTTAGCCATTGAGGAAGAACTTAAACCCAACATTGAAGAGTTTGACTCTAACTAAACCTGACCTATCTAGAATTAGTCTAAGACCTCGTTTGCCTTTTCTACCCATCAACCTTTTAAGCCACCTAGTTAGTCAATAAGGCAAGAAGAATATTAGTCAGAGTCTATGTCATTAAAATTCGAGTCATCGTTTAAGTCATAGTCATTTTTTTAAGTTTGACGATTAGAGTCATCTTTTCTTAGTCTATCTATCAGAGTCATATTTTTCCAGTATGTTTGATAGAGTCATCCTATTGTGTCTGTTGAAGTCATTCTTATTATAATAAAAAAAGATGGCATTATTTAATAAAAGTGTGAATTTTTTCAAATTCCTTTCTTTATGTGTTTGTTTTCATCCAATTTGAATGAAATAATGAATTTTTATGTCAATAAGGAATCAGATACAAAGGATCAATAATTCATGTAAAGCCACAATAAATGATCAAAACTTTGGTTCTCTTACAGTTGTTTTATTACTTTTTCTTACTTTAGTTGCTTAAATTATATTTAAGGAACGTATGCTTTTCCTAGAACCAATAAGGGCTAGAGGAAAGATCCCCTGATTTTGACATTTTGACTTATAATAATTTTAAGTAGTTTTCCTTTATTTTTCACATTTTGTAATTGTCATTGTTTAACATTTGCCATGCATTGCATGAATAATATTTGTTTCATAGATCATATTATATATGTTCATGCATATATAAAATCTTATCTTTTACAAAAGCTATTTTATTTTTAAGCCAAACTAATTTTTTGTATTGTTTTAACCAAAACCTAGTCCTCGAGCCCTTTTTGGTCATTCAAGGACTAGTGCTTTTCCTTGGGATAAATGGTATAATTTTGGAGTAAATCAAATTGGGTTTTCCTTTAATTTTTCCAACTAAAATAAACAAAATTAAAGCGGTGATTCTTTTTTCAAATTACAATTTACAAAATAAATTTTTCTAAACTAATAGTAGGTTCTAATCGTGATGTTTCTCCAAAGAGCATTTTTGATTCCCTTTAGTGGATCGGATTGGTGCTTGAGTGAGGCATCAAACATATCAATCATTCTCATTATTGGGCACAACATAGAACTAATATAGGAGGCTCATCATGGTCAAATATCATATAAGAAGGATATGAATTTCCAAAAACTCAATAATCATTTAGCAAACACTTATTCAATGTGACTTCAAGGTACATGTCAAAGGATGGTAATTCGAGCAATGGTTTGTAAACAATATGGCATAATTGCATCATATTATTAAGTACTCACTTTAAACTTCTTTGCTTAAATTGATTGTTCACTCTTGATTAATTTAGTATCTTTCATGGTCTTGACAAATTTTCTTGCCCTTGCCTTGAGGTTTTACATCATATTATTTTAATTACATATCAATTAGTAATCAATAATGTTACTAGTCACAATTTATCTATTTTATACTTGTTTCACTATTTCAACTCACTATGGAGGTGTACCAGTAATGCTACATTTATGCATATTCCCATTTCCAATCATGTCCAAGCTTAATTCCTTATTTAACTTCATGAATTCAAATTTAAATCTTATAATCCCCAAATTGATCCATAAACCCTAGAATATGGGGAAAACTTTCAATTTCCCTTCCAATCCTTAAATTAATCATAGATTCATCAAATTAATACTTAAGTAATCAATTCCTACCAATTATTTTGAATTAATTCATTCTTATTCATAAGAAACCTAACTTGTCCCACTTAGTTCAAATTTGGAGAAAACCTATAATTTCTCATCAAATCATCAAATTAGTTTTGGAAATGTAAAATTAACATAACATAAAACATATATGATCATTCAATTATCAAAATCTAGCATTAGAACACCAAGTTCCCCTTTTAACTAAATTTATGCCACTAAGATTTTCAAGTCTTGAACCAAGTTCCAAAATTCTTTTTAACACTTTTGAATCATTCTTCTCCATCTAAAATAACCTTAGATGCTTTCAATTAGAATTTAGAACACTTCTTTGACTATTTCTAATGTTCGCTAGATTCACCCTTAGTACTACTTAGGTATTTTTCATGCTTCCTTCATTTATATTCACATTAATCCTTTAATTTTCTAATCAAATCTCCTTATTTTAACTAAGAACATCAAACTATATCTTATATAAACACCCTTGTATGGGCAAATTCATGTATATAGTGTAGGAGGAATTTATGCAACTTAAATACTAAAATTATACTTAGAACATAGAAAGAAAAAGATGAACATGATTTCTCATCTTGGTTAGCTTCGATTTAAGATTCTTATTGATGTTGATGTAGAGAAAGTTTCCTTTTGTTAATATGAATTTTTGGTGTAGAGATAGGCAAAATGATGTCCATAACATAAGTTTGCATATATATATATGTGTGTGTGTGTGTGTGTGTGTGTGTGACAGGTTGGATAGTGAGGATTTGATCAAGCTAAATTCAATAGTTAAGATTTAATCACAATCAATGGCTATGATTAGATAAAGTTGGATAGCTAAAAATACACCTAGACTCATATGATTTAATATACAATTGTGATGTTCATCATGTTGATATAGGAATACTAAAAATGCACCTAGACTCATATATAGAGAGGATGAGAGTTCAACTCATTTAAGATTTTAACTTGGTCAATTTTTATGACTATCTCTACAACATCAATTTCTACTTGTCTTAGGCCAACTATTCTAACTCATAAGTAAGGATGTTTATTCACTTTTAGGCTTATGGGCTGACCACCACCTATTGGGCTTGGGCCTTGATGTTCCAAGGCACATTAACAACCCCATAAGCCCATTAACATACTTAGAAATTTTTCTTTTAACTTCCTTTCTTTCCTTTCGCCTTGACTTTCAAATTTATGCTCTTTGACTTCTTTATATACATCATTAATTATCATATGAACTCTATTTAATTCATTAAAGTACAATTAGTCATGATAAAATCATAAACTATATAAACATTTTATATGGTGTCATAAGGTTCCTAATCAATTCCCTTTCATTTCTATACTATCTTAACATTCAAAAACCTTCTCTTTTAATATCATTAGTAACTAGGATGAGCTATGGAATCCTTAGGTATTACATTAGTTTAGTGTCCCTATCCCACTAGAGCATCGATATATGTAACCACATATGAAGCAAGGAACCTCGCGTGGGTCAAATAGTACTGATTGCTTTTTATACCACCAAAACTTTCTCCCAACATATTTAAAGAGAGTTATCGAGCCAATGCTACTCACCATCCAAAAGTTTTCCTGAAATGAAGACTAAGCAATGAGCCTTTACAATGCAAAGTGATGCATGAAAGTCAAATTATACTTAATGAGCCAAATGGAGATTATTTTGGAAAATTTTTCTTAACTATATAGTAATCCTTTTATTTCCTTTCCTTTTTAAAAGGTGGCAACTAGTTTCCAATGGAGTCACCAACTGTGAGACTTCGCCCAAATGCCCTTCCCTCGCTTAGGGAATTGTCTTGAGGAAATGCAAGCAATTTTTAAGGAGATCATGGAATGAGTTTTGGTGCTTGTGAATGGAGCAACTATCATTCAAAAAATTGATTTTGGATTTTGAAAAATGATTTGGAAAGTTGCCACCTTAATTTATTTTTTAAAAATGGAAAAATTAAGAAAAAATCCATTTTTGACTCCAATTAATTGATTTTAGTTAATTAATTTACCTAAAGATAAAATCATTAGTCTCAAACTAGATTAAGCTTAGAAACTAGGTTTTTGGTTTTTTAATAATCATGATTTGGCTCTTAAGTTTAATTTGACTTGGAAAATTAATTTTAAGAATGACATTTATAAGATGACAATCATAAGCATAATATGAATGCATAGGAAAATTAAAGAGCAATTAAGTAAAACATCCATAAATTAAGGAGAGCGTTCCCTCTAATCCTTATGGATTATAGTGGAACCACATAATCACTCCTTAATTCCAAAACAATTAAATCAACTGAATACACTAACTCCATTGGAAAATAAAAAGGAAAAGGATATTGATTGGGATTTGTATTTAAATTCTAAACTTGCCTACGTACCTAATTGAATAGGGATCAAAATCCATATAGTTCATTCTATGATCAAGTGGACAGGTTTAAGGATTGATCAAATTAATGATAGCAGTATGTGCCCAAGAACCCATATAATAGTTATGTAATAGTAGATATTAATTTCCATTGGCACAATAAATATATTCATAATGTGAAAAGGGTTTCATATTATTGAATATTTTCCTTAAGTATTTGCAAGAGGATCTATTATGAAGTGTTGAGAATATGAGAGACAAATCGCTCTTGTACAAATATTTTAAATATGTTTATGATTATAGGATTAATGACTGGGCATCATTAATTCTGAAAGACCATCACCACTATTTGTTTTCTATAATTAATATGTGATACGGATGATTATAAAAGCAGTGAGTCTCATGCTACTTGACATGTGATGTTGATACAAACATATGGATATTCATAGGATGAATATTCGAACTGTGACATTAAATGATAATAATAAAGGGTTTTGCTACTTGTCAATTATTTATCATCTAGATCATAATAATGCATATAATCCTTTGACTTGAAGGATACTATATCTCATACATAGGTAGTTAGAATTTATTACTACTTACATAGATATACTATTCATGTACAGATATATGGCATGTGATAGTTCTAATTTGTTAAGTTTGGAGAAAAGTGATCACCAAGATAAAATTCATTACCTCGAGTAAATGAGGTTAAAATCCTATGGTATGTGGTTATTCTTAATAACTAAATCTCCTAGTCAGGACAAACATATTCACTAGAAAGAGTTTCTACCAAAAATCTAATCTCATCAAGAATTAGAACTGAGATAAGGACATGGAATCAAGGCACATTAGGATTGACATAAACCATTACCCTATCCAAGATTGGGATCTTTAATAAAGGGATTCTAGTACATGATAATTTATGATCGATGGTCCATGTGATGTTTAAAGTTATCAACTATAAACATTCATTTCTAATTAGTTAGTCATGATATGGAATGATAGCTGTTACTCATGATTTACGGGATTAAGTGTGAAGTGGGGATTTCACATTAGTAGAGAAAAATATTTTCTCATTCCCATTGCTAATTAGACATGAACCTAGAATGTCATTCACCGAATAGTGATCACCTACCAAGTGTAAAAGATTTACCATAATAATTAATTATAGTGTTTAATTAATTGATTAGTGGTAAAATGATTAAATATGTAATTAAATTTACAAAGACCCTAGCATGTCCTAATGTTTAATCTATAAAGGTTTCTATTCAATTAAATCTTAATTTGTATATGATACAAATGAGAAAGATTAAAATGAAAATTAATTTGGACTAAATCAAAGACTTATTAATTTTAAGTTTAGTGAAAACCCTTAATACATGAGATATGGCCTAAGCCATGTGTGAAGTGAAAACCCATGTGTGATATGGAAAAGAGGCAATTTAGGGTTTAGAGAAAATTCACTATTCATAAGCCCATGTGAAGGGTTTAGGGGTTAGAGAATTTTCTACTAAGGTTAAAATTGTAATTGCATCTTTTAACTAATGGAAATGTTCATTTTATCCTTAAAGGATAAAATGGTCATTTCACCATTTGAAAAAGCAAAGTCCAACTTTGTCCTTCACTAAATGATGAGCTAAAAGAATATAAAAGGATAGTTAAGTTTTTATGAAGACTTAAGGGTTAAGTCTTGGTAAGAATATAAAAGCTATGAGTTTTTATATTCCAAAGAAGAGCGAACATCATTTTTTAGTTGAAGTATTTTAGAAAGAGAAGTTGATAGAGAGAAAGAAAAATGAAGAAAATGTTTCTTCAATTTTCTTTTGATCTTTAATTCTCTTTTTTGTTCTTTATGAAAGAACAAAATTGCTTGCAATTTGAAAATAAGTTTAGTCTAAAACAAATCAAAGAGAAACCTTAACTTCTTGAAGGTTTTGAGGGAAAATCTTGTATAAAAGTTGGGCAACCAAGAGAGGGATTCAAAAACACCAAAGAAACCAAAAAGAAACTTGGAGGTGAGCTAAGTGTGGATGATCTAAAGGCTTCACACTTGGGAAGCTCTTTGATGAAGAAAGAAGGAACTACAAAAGGTAATATGATTACTCTTCCTTCTTTCTATGCATATGTGTTTTATGCATAAATTAATTGATTGCTTGAATGGATGTTTGAACCAAAATTGGGTGAAGTAAAATTTTAAAATGTTTGAAATTTCACCCCACCACCATCCTTCCATTGTGTTTGGCTCCACCATTCCTTCAATTAATTTTGGTTTGAGGTTGAATTGATGAGGAAAAGGCTATACATTTGCTCAAGTTGGGTGAAGGGTTTTACCAGACTGATAAAGGCCATGGAATATCTATATCAGATTACGTGAAAGAATTTGCTAGATTAGATAAGTTTGTCCCATACATCATACTAACAAAGGCTAGATGAATCGGAAAGTTCATAACAAGATTGATTATTCCACCATATAATGAATCAGTGGCCATTAATTCATTCTACCATTTATTAATAAGACTAAGTAAATTAAAGCAAGCCATAGAGCAAAGGCTAAAAGAATTGAAAAGGATTGAGAGTAAAAATAAAGGAAGGAGTTAAGGTAGTTACTATTAAAGGTAGAAGATCCCCAATTAAATTATATGAACTAGAAGTGCTTAGATTTAACACTGTATGGGGCATGGGTTTGTTATCTATGCATCATTTATATACTGATTGTCACAAGAATAGAGTTGGATTTAAAACTAGGATCAAAATGGAATTTATTTACTATAAGAGGTGGAAATGAATTCCTCGCTAGTATGATGTTGGCCATTTGGAACTAAAAGGCACCCCAAAGATAGGAAGTGAAGCATATTTGGCCTATATGGTGGATATGAAGAAGGTCTCTAGCAATTCGAATGAAATACTAGTGATAGATGAGATTCCCAATGCATTTTAAGAGGATATATCTAGAATGCCACCAAAGTGTATGACACCCATTGAGCTAAAGGAGTTGAAGGACTCAGCCTTCTCTCAATCTTTTTGTTAAAAAGAAGGACTATCCAAACTTTATATCGACTATCAATAATTGAATAAGGTGACATGAAGAATGACTACCCCTTACCAAGGACCAATGGCTTATTTGATCAATTGCAAGGAACTAATCATTCTTTGAAGTTGACCTAAGGTCTAGTTATCATCAACTTAAGATCCAAGGAAAGGATGTTGGCAAGATCACTTTTCAAATGGGATATGGCCATAATGAGTTTACATTCTAGAGAAGTTATAATAGCTTCCATCGATAACATTCTCTTTCATGTACTTAAGGAGAGAGAAGGAACATAAGAAAAACCTAAGGATAGTGTTATAAGAATTAAGAGAAAGTAAGCTCTATGTAATGTTCTTAAACTACAAACTTTGGCTAAATCGCACAAATTTTCCTGGTCATGTATTAAGCAAGGATGAGATCTAAGTTGATTAAAAAAAAGAGGAAGTAGTAATAGTTTGTCCTCAACCAATAATAGTCTCAAGTTTATAGTTTCTTTGGGCATGGCATGATGCTACCATCGATTATGAAAGATTGTTTAAGGGTTGCTGCACTATTGACAAAAAAAAAATTGATGAGGAAATAAGTGAAGTATAAGTAGGATGAGACTTATAAAGAGAGCTTTTGGAAGCTAAAAAATTGTCTAATTCTAGTCCCAATCCTCATTTTACTTGAAGGAGCAGGTGGATTCACTATACATCTATGACACTTCAAGAGTAAGACTTAGTTGCCGATGCAGTAAAGCAAGATTCTTGCCTATGCTTCTAGGCAGTAAGACCAATATAGTGGCTGATGTGTTAAATGCGGAGCCCATAGGAAGATTTTGAGTTTAACACATGTAGAAACATATAAGAAACCAATCATAAAAGAATTAAAGGAACTATGCAACTAGAAAGTCCAAATTGAAGTCAGTGAATAAAAAATAAAAGTGAAATGTTTCCTAAATGTAGCCAAAATTTGAACCATGAGATAAAAGCTTCATATGATAAGGACCCACACTTAGTGAAGTTAAAGGAGGAGTAAAAATGAGAAAGACCAAGATTCAAGTTAATAAATGAAAGTGTAAACGAAGCCAGGGTATTGTCATGACCCAATTTCTAGGTTGTGATGGTCCTAGAGCTTAGGGAGACATAAAGTCACCTAATCCCGTAGAACCCCATTGAACTTACTATCATTTAGTATATTCCACTTTATAACTTATCCTAAGATCAAAACCTTATTCACTCATTACTATTTCCATTATTACTTTATCCATTCACTTATACCCATAACTATAATACCCAAGTCTCTTATAGCTCATTCTAGTTATTGATGATGCTAAGACTAGATCTTTAAATGTTAACATCATTAAAAATGAAAGGGAATCAGTTAGAAACTTTGTGACACTATGTGAAGTGTTTGCCTAGTTTATGATCTTATCATGACTGGTTATGCTCTAATGAATTGAATAAAGTTCATATGATAACTAGTGATGTGTGTAAGGAAATTAAAGAACATAAATTTGATAGTTATAGTGAAAGGAAAGAAAGGAATTTTAAAAGGGAAATTTTAAGTATATTAATGGCATTATGGGCTTCTAAATGGGCCTTGAAATAACAAAGGCCTAAGCCTAATACAAAGAGGTAGCCCATTGGGCCCAAGAATTATAGAACATCAAAAGATGTGAGCTAAAATGTTTGGCCCAAAATAATGAAACATATGTTGTAGAGATTGAGTCATAAGAATTTGATTAGCTAGCCACAAAAATTAACCAAAGTCAAAATCCTAAACCAAGTAAAACTCTCACATTTCCTACATATGAGCCTAGTTTCACTTAGAGCACTCCAATACCACATGATGATCATCACCATTGTACAGGAAAACCTAGCCATCCAACTTTATGCAATCTTAAATTGAGTTCGATTTGTTTGTTTAGTGCTTTCTAGAGTTCTTTTAGTTAATCCAGTGCCAAATGATACCATGAACCAAATATAACCTAGAATGGTGAAGAATCTAAGCCAAAATGCTGATTTTTGAAAGAATATGGGCAACCACAGGTGACTACACGGCCGAAATTCCAAACGTGTGGTAAGAGCAAATTAGAAATTTATCCAGTTGCCTCCCATAGGTGGAGGCATGGTTGAAATTTCAACCATGGGAAGTTACATTCTTTGGCCCTATCATTGACACACTTGGAACCCTAACTGTGGGTCTAGCTGTGTGAGGTTAAATTTCAACAATATAAATCAGATAAGCCAGCATTTTAAGAAGGAGCCACCATGGAGCAAAAATAGAGATTTAAGAAGGTTGGCTAAGCCCTAAAGTCATGGGAAAGGCTTGAAGGCTAGAGATATTGAGGATTTAATCAAATCAAAGACCAAGATCCAAGTGGATGTGGAAGATTAAAGATAAGATTTCGAAGAACATCACCTAGATTTGTTTGAGATTTCTTCCTCCTTTATTTTTCTGCATCTTTGTTATTCAATTTTAATATGAACTAATTCTATCTATAATGAACTGTAACAACCCATACCCACCCTAAGAATTTTCATGATAAATTGCTTGATTTAGAACTATTAAAGTTAAGTGTGTGCATGTGTGGAAATTTGTGATCTAAGTGATTTATGAGTATGTGGCATATTAAATTAATTTTAATATGCATAATAGGTGTTGCTATTGTGAAATAAATGATTTACATGAAGTGCATTTGCATAAAAGAATTTATTTTAAATAAAATGAATTTTCATGCATAAGACAATTTTTAAGCATAAAATAATTTTATGGGTATTTTTAAAATATTTTAAAATAAATATTTTTGAGGGAAATGTTCCAGAATTAATAAGAAAAATATTCTTTTTATTTTAAATCTTATTTAGCAAAAAATTTAAAGGAAAGGCCCAAATACCCAAAAGCCCACTACACTAAAATTCTCCTAACCTAATTCATTAAGGGTATGAGTGGAAATTTCACCCAAACCCTAATATTTATTCTAAATTTCGGCCAAACCAAGGTTTCCAGCAGTCATTCTCTTATTCTTTCTAGATCTTGGTAGAAAATTCTCTCAAAATATTTCTCTCTATCGAAATATTGAAAACACCTTTCTGTTTCGCGATTTCGTGACCGTAACATAAGTTTTTATTCTCTTTCAATTTCTAAACTAATTTCTATGAAATAAATTATGAGAAAATTATTTTGAACTATTTGATTACTAATTTTTATAGATTTAATTCTGTTTGGTTGAGTTTTTGGGAGAAAAAATTTATTTTCTACAGAAAACATGATTCTTTCTGCAAGATTCTCCAAAGGTGAATTCTATAACTTAAAATCACAATTTTTATGCAAAAACATCATAAGGGGGGAGGGGGGGGGGGGGCGATTTGTGCATGGTTGTATTCTAAACTAATTTTTGATTTGTTTTGATGAAAAATATTTGATTAAATAATATTTCTACATATTTTTGTGATGACCGAAAAGTTTCAAAAAATAAACGAGTTCAAGGTTTTCGTGCTAGAACTTGGAAGTTAGGAAATTTTATTCTTGCATGGACATATGGCTGCTGATTTGTATGAATAAGTGTTCTAATATGATATTTGTTTTGTTTAGATGAAAAATAATGTTTTGAATCATGTGTTTGTTTATCACTGAAATGAACGAAATGTGCGAAGAGCGTGAAAACTCATGATTTTTCACCTAAGCCTTTTAAACTTAGAATTTTTTGTATAAACCCTATCTATGGCTACCAAATCATATAGGGATGTGTTCTAAACTGATATTTTCTATGATTGAATGAAAAATAATAGTTTAATCAACCTGTTTGCATATTTCTGAAATGACCGAAAAATACCGAAAATAAGAAAACTTATGGTTTTGAGCTTTATGATTCAAAAGTTGAATTTTTGTGTATAAATAACACCCGTAGTAGCCAATTCTTATGAATTTATATTCTAAAATGATTTTTGTTATGTTTACATGAAAAATCTTGATTTAAACCATGTTTTGACATATTTCTGAAATTAACGGAAAGTACAAAAAGAAGAAGAATTTGGTTTTTACCTTGATGATGCATTCGGCCTATATAAACATTTTTGTCCCAATGATTATAAATTTTATGTGATGTGTTTTGATGATTGTTGACATATATGTATGTATAATAAATGATAAAATTGCATGTTAGTTGAAGGTATGATCCTAGATAAGCTTAAATGCATTTTGGTATACTTAAGGTATACTTAAGGTATCTTAACCTTATATTGTGATTAGAATGCAAATGTGATTGGGAAATATGGAACTAGATGTTATGATGACTTGATGATGAACATATGGTTATGAGTTAAAGAAGTGAAAGGGATTATAAGAGTTAAGCATGACGCTTGAAAGGATAATTGTTAAGTTGACATGAATGGAAGTGTAAAGTGAACTAAGATAATTGTTAAAGTGAATTGATATTGAGGTAATGATATTGTGATGACCCTAAAAAGGTATTGATATGATTATAATGTGTTCTCATGAGAGCCTATAAGGCCTAAGTATGCTAGACTTTTAAAGTCAACATGTTATGTGCAAGTGATGAGTACACCTATGTGTGAACTCTAATGTGTATGCTATACATGCATGGGTAGTTAAGGGATCGGAGCATCATGAGTAAATAAATACTAAGTATTAAATAAAATATTATGTTAGAGTTTGAGGAGCTTTAGAAGTGCAAAAAGGACTACGTGTACTAGGAGCAAAGGAACCCCAAGGTGAGTAAACATCGTATTCATTCTACAAGTGTGAGTAAACACTATGTTTATGCTACAAGTGCAAGTAACATTTTGTTACGTTACAAATATGTGATATCATGTTATGTGAGCCTTTGTGATCTTTGAAACCCAAGTTCTTTCTATTCTAAATATTGTTATATGATTTCTGTGACAAGCTTGGGTTGCCTAGGGACATTTGGTCCAAAACTATTTTGTTTATCCAATGAGAATTTCTTGTGATTAACACCCTAACTTGTATTTTTTCTGGAACTACACTATCATTGTATCATTGTTTAAAAGCAAAACCACTTTTGTTATTGAAATACATGTTATTGTGGCCTTATGTGATATTGTTAATTATGATTACCATTAGCTCTAGCTATGGTACCTTTTACCCTTTATGCAGAATCCTCACGCCGATGCGGGTAATCATCAGAACTTGTGCACATGGTCTTAACCCAATGGATGGGGGTAGTGTGTCCACCTCAGCTAAAAAGGGGCGGTTCTAGCTGTGAGGCCTGATCAACTTCACACCTTCTATGTGATAGGAGTTGGAATTTGGTATAAGGCCACCTCTCCTTAATGTGTTTGAGTGATAGGGCAATAGCCTTCACTCATTATGTGTTATAAGTATGATTTCTGCAAACTTGTCAAATTGAACCCTTGCTAAATTGCAACCTGATTCATGAATTATAAATCATGAACTATGTGTATAAGCTATGTGTTTCCTTTCAAAGGAATATGTGATAATGTATGTGCCTTTTCGTTTACTCATTGAGATCATTTATCCCACCCCTTTTTCCTTGTGTGGTTCCAGGTGAGCAAATGTGAGGAGGCAAGGTGATGGCTTAAGCATTCTACTTCACTTGGGGAATTCCTTGTCCAAGTTATCAATAATACTATTTTTCTGAAGTCTTGTCATTAGATGCTCCGGGAATGTTGATTGATACTTATGGATACATATTATTCTTCTTATGGATTTTATATGTAATGATTTATTTTAAGTCTTCCGCAATTTATGGTATTCATCTAAATGTTTTAAATGAGTTAATGAAAGAGGTTGGTAAGATCCTAGGCATGATTTGTTTATATGTAAGTGGCTTCTACGAGCGTGGGTGACCTTATGTCTCCCCATGTTCTAGGACCGTCGTATCTCTAAGGTTGGGATGTGACAAAGATGGTATCAGAGCCATAGGTTTTAAAAGTCTAGTTTAGGCTTGTTTTATATGAGTTACTTAAGTAAAATCCTAGAGCATAGAAATTTTCCTATCATGTCACTTGCAGTTTATCGCTAGTATAGTTCCGCAAAATCCTAGTAGATTTTAGTAATCCTTGTTATTTTTTGCCTGCGTTACGATTCTTCTGACAGATGACCAAGAAGATTACACCTGCTTGAGGACCGTGACTTAGAGCACCCCATGTGTCCTGTAAGAGGACTCAGCCAGAGATGCTCGAGAAAGTTGTAATGGTGATTCACCCCACGAAAGAGAAGACCCCTGATGAAGAGGAGGACCCCGAGGAGCGCTCAGATCCTGATTGGGTATATAGTAAGGTTCAAAAATTAGAGGATAGTTATTCATACTTGAAGGAGGAAAACTGACGTTTTAAAGTCATGATTCATGCACTAAGAGAGGATATAAAGCAACTCAGGTCAGGGATTGTTAAGCATAGAGGAGATTGCTCGCCAGTGAGGTCTGCATCTTCAACTAATCGCCATCAAGATAGAGATCTTCTTTGCTACCTATGTGGTAGCAGTAGCCATGTCACTCTTAATTGCTCTAGAGGTGGACACGATAATTAGGTCGAGTAGATATGTTGATCGACGTAATAGCATAGCACTTTATATGATATGAATGATTTTCCTTGATTGCCTAGTTACCTAGGATGAGATGATTTCCTTCATTATTATGCTATAGTGTGATATTATGAGATATATGCTATATGATTATGATATGTGATATGCAATTCATACATGACATGTGCTTAGTGATGTGACATGGTAAATGCATGATAATGTGTGCTAGGATAAGGGGGAGGTTAAATGGGTTAGGATAGGAGATTATTACTAAATTCCCTTATTATGATAGATAAAATGCCTCCCAAGAAGAAGGATTGCACAGTCACCCAATCCATTAGGGCTAATGATGATGTTATATCAGACACCGCATCGAATGCTGCCTCTGCACCTATACGGTGAAGAGAAAGATCCAACTCGAGGGCACTGACTATAGGCTTTAGTGAGCAAGCATCTTCGTAAGAAGTGCATGTCATGCGTGAAGAAATGAGAGATTTGCGCAAGGAACTGGATGAGCTACAAGCTCAAAGGCGAGAAGCACCGCCAACTCAAGAAAGGAATGGAGTTACGCCACCTGCGGTAGTGACACCTACTCAGAGAGAGAGGAAATGGTTACCTGACGAGGGAATGACCATGGCGAAGTTTAAGAAGCTGCAATTGCCTACCTTTTGTGGTGAGGAAGAAGATGACCCTCATGAATTTTTGGATGAGATGGATAAGCTAGTCTGTCGTTCATCTTACTCAGATGCTCAAGTGATCGAGTTGGTAAGACTCCAACTTAAGAAAGAAGCTTGGTATTGGTATAAGAGGAATATTGAAGAACAACTTTACAGGATAGACCCACCTACATGGGCAGAGTTTAAGCAAGAAGTAATGGATCAGTTCTTGCCAGAAGGAGAAAGGCAAGGTGATGGCTCAAGCATTCTACTTCGATTGGGGAATTCCTTGTCCAAGTTATCAATAATACTATTTTTATGAAGTCTTATCATTAGATGCTCCAGGAATGTTGATTGATACTTATGGATACATATTATTTTTCCTTATGGATTTTATATGTAATGATTTATTTTAAGTCTTCTACAATTTATGGTATTCGTCTAAATGTTTTAAATGAGTTAATGAAAGAGGTTTGGTAAGATCCTAGGCATGATTTGTTTATATGTAAGTGGGTTCTACGGGCATGGGTGACCTTATGTCTCCCTATGTTCTAGGATCGTCGTATCTCTAAGGTTGGGATGTGACATGAACCCTAGTTTTGATTGTATAAATTGAGGATTTAAACTTTAATTAATTCATCTTTGGTTGTTTTATTTTCATTATAAATCTTATTATTCTAATTAGCAATTGCAAGCTTATTGATTGGATATTGTTTCTATATTGGACGAGTAAAGATACCTTAATATAGATAGATCACTCATGGGAATAGAGAGTTGATTGGGGTGCTAGAGATAGACCTACAAAACTTCTTTAGATGTTAATTTCTTGAACTTAATACTGCTCCTATTTGATTATAGGTTGAGAAGAGATTCCCCTCTAATACTTAGGAAGTTAAGGATTTAATCACTTGAGAAAGGTTTCTATCTAATTTAGTGAGAGTCTAATTCAATCCATTATTTGATATGCATAAGCAATTAGGGGGATTTATATTTAGATTAGCTTTGCCTAGATTATTTCCATTAATATCATTTACTTGGTTTCTTAGGTTAGCTTAGTTAATTTAGCTTATTTTAATTAATCTTCATCTTGATTATTCAATAGATAATAGTTAAAGTTTGCGCTAGTACTTATGTACTATCCTTGTGGAGACGATACTCATACTCACTACTTTATTACTTGATAACGACTTATGCACTTGCAGTTTGTTAGTGTGCATTTTGGCACATCAAGTTTTTGGTGCCGTTGCCAGGGATAGTTTTATAATATTAGCAATATTAATAGAGATTATTGTTCTAGTTTTTATGTTTATATTTTCGTATTTGTTTTTGTTTTTGCTTTCCTTATTTTATTTTTACTGTTTTATCTTTTTTTTTCTATTTTACGGTTTTTTATTGTTTTAAGTTTGTGTTTTCAGAAAAAAAAAAAAAAAAAGAGAAAAAGAAAAAAATTTCTCCATGGCTGATTGAAACTATCAAGACTGGAACTTTTACCCGAATACAAAATGGGGATACCAGAGAAATCAGTATCACGATCATGGGTACATCTATCACATTGATTTCCCAGAGGAATATAGATGGGAAGCACCAACAGATAAGCCATCCCTTGAGCTTGCATTAGAAAGATTCACAACGTCTACGGAGAATTGGGTTAGGGAATTGGACAAAAGAAACAAGGCATTAGCAGTTGGCTTCCCAACTCAATTTGAAATGGACACTACATTGGAGGATGATGAGCATGTACAAGAGGAGTAGAGGTTGGAAGAGATGTTTGTGACTTTAGTGGGAGCTACAGATAAAAGATTTCAGAGCATCGAGACATCTCTAGAATACCAACAGACTTCCCTTCACAGCTTAGAAAATTTCGTTAGGCAGATTTTAGAATTGCTAAGTGAGAGATTTGAAGGTAATCTACCTAATGATACCAAAGCCATTCCAGAAGAGCAATAAAAGACCACTGCCATCAATTGGTTTTGGGATGATGAAAATGAAGAAGATGAGAATGGTGTGGCAAATTTGGGAATGCTACACAAAGAAGTTGACGAGGATGACTACTTAAGTGAGCAACCCCATTTCCAACAATGGGGCATGAATGGAGTGGAATCTAGTGTTGAAGAACTCTCTTTTGATGATAGTGAGTTATAGGAAAGCATGGAGGGGGAAGCTATACATGCTGAAAATCACACCTCCCCCATTTTTCTAGCCCTCCCACTTTTTGAAGAGAATGATAATAACCCACTCACAACCCCGATACCCCCCCCTTCCTTTACCCCAATTTCCATCAAATGAACACCTAGCCACACATGATCCCACACCTTTGCCACCTTTCTTTAAGTGTGTATTTGTTAGAGAATCAAGTATGTGGCCAGTTCTTAGTCTCTAAATTTTCTTTGGAGAGGGAAATATATTTTATGGAGGTGTTAAAGCAAAAGGTTAGTGAATTTGGGTGGAGCATTTTGGAATTGCAAGAGGCAACTGCCATTGGCAATTTACATGCTTTCTTTAGTGCTAAAGCTAAAATCCCTGCATTTAGTCTATGGGTAAGATTGTTCAATGATGGTTCTAAACCTGGCAAGCTTCAGTTTGCACGAAATGGAGAACCAAAAATAATTTTTATTGTTGCTACAAAAAGGCTATGCACAGGCCACAACCTTTGTATACTCTTCTTTATCTTGGTTTATGGAGATATGCAGCACAAGGAAACCTCGGAGACATTGGTGGAAGATGAATAATGATAATGTCCTGCTAATACGACATTAAAGAAGTGTTGAATGGGAGGCAACCCATTGATGGGTTTTATTTTTATGTTTATTATTTCTCTTTTCTTTTTATTTCCTTTTTATTTTATTTTATTTTATTTTATTTTTGTTTTAAATTGAATGGATCTTATCTTGGTTGTAGTTTAATATTTCTATGTGCAGAAATAATGATCATGGTGAACTCTAACTAGAAGGAGCACCAGTACAATTCATGTTGTATATCATTCAGGGCAGTTAATTCTCTCTTTCACTTTTTCATTTTCCTTATTTATAACACATTGGGGACAATGTGTTACTTAAGTGTGGGGGAAAGGTATTTTAGTGTGTTCTATTTTTATGAATCTTGCATTTAAGTGAATTGAGTTATGGCAATAGTTTGATTTGAAATTAACTCTCTCTAGTGATAAATTGGTCTAATTTTGCTATGACAATGACTTGTTGCAGTGTGGATTGAATGTGGTGGTCATGATTAGGAAATTAAATTTTTGCAAATCTTTTTACCTGAAATTTGAAACTTTAGTTACACTTTTTGAGCCTATTTTATTCCACTGTTACTTTTGTTCTAGTTTAGTAGAAATACTTAATACCTTAGGTGGCTTGACTATTTTTCTTGAAAAAAAAAAAGAAATAAGTATATACATATATATATAAAAAAAAAGATTATGCAAAGGAGTTTTGAAAATATTTACATATTCCGCTGTTCTTGACTCTTTTAAACAAAAAGGGGTTGAGAATATGAATAGTGCTAGTAGCCATTTAAATGTGTGATTCTAGTTGAGTAACTGGAGGCCGGCACCACAAGTGTTTGCATTCACGTAAAAAGGCTAGGATGACAATTCAAATAAGTCGGGCTCTTTAGTTAATTAAAAAGAAAATATGAATTGAAATGCATAATCAATAAAAAGTCAAGTGAGTAGTCAAGCACCTATGGGAAAAATCCTTATAAATCTACTTTGCTTGAACTTTTGTTTCTGTAGAATTATTTGCTCAAACCTATAACTTTAGAATTTAGGTTTTAGATTTTTGAGATTTGTTTTAGAGATTTCTTGATTTGGCTACCATGTTTGAGCCTTGCTAATTTCAAGTTGTTGTAAATCTTTTTGAATTTCTTTGATTAGAGAGGGTAGGTTTTATCTCTTACTGTTGTGTACAATTTAATTTGCTTGAGGACAAGCAAATACTCAAGTGTGGGAGAATTTGATAAGCACTTAATTGACTACACTTTACCCCTTGTTTTTAATAATCTTTTATCCTTAAATTGAGTTTGATTTGTTTGTTTAGTGCTTTTCTAGAGTTTTTTTAGTTAATCCAGTGCTAAATGATGCCATGAACCAAATGTGACCTAGAATGGTGAAGAATCCAAGCCAAAATGCTAATTTTTGGAAGAATATGGGCAGCCACAGGTGACCACACGGCTGGAATTCTAGACATGTGATAAGAACAAATTAGAAATGCATCTAGTAGTCTCCCACGAGTGGAGGCACGGCTGAAGTTTCACCTATGGGAAGTTACATTCTTTGGCTCTGTTGTTGGCACGGCTAGAACCCCAGCCATGGGTCTAGCTGTATGAGGTTAAATTTCAACAATATAAATCATATCAGACAACATTTTAAGAGGGAGCTGCCACAAAGCAAAAATAGATATTTAAGAGGGTTGGCTAAGCCCTAGAGTCATGGGAAAGGCTTAAAGGCTAGATATATTGAGGATTTAATCAAATCAAAGACCAAGATCCAAGTGGATGTGGAAGATTGAAGATAAGATTTTGAAGAACATCACCTAGATTTGTTTGAGATTTCTTCCTCCTTTATTTTTCTGCATCTTCGTTATTCAATTTTAATATGAACTAATTCTATTTGTAATGAACCCTAGTTTTGATTGTATAGATTGAAGGATTTAAACTTTAATCAATTCATATTTGGTTGTTTTATTTTCATGATAAATCTTATTATTCTAATTAGCAATTGCAAGCTTGTTGATTGGATATTGTTTCTATATTGGACGAGTAGAGATACCCTGATATAGATAGATCACTAATGGGAATAGAGAGTTGATTGGGGTGCTAGAGATAGACCTACAAAACTTCTTTGGATGTTAATCTCTTAAACTTAATATTGCTCCTATTTGATTATAGATTGAGAAGAGATTCCCCTCTAATACTTAGGAAGTTAGGGATTTAATCACTTGAGAAAGGTTTTTATCTAATTTAGTGAGAGTCCAATTCAATCCATTGTTTGATATGCATAAGCAATTAGGGGGATTTATATTTAGATTAGCTTTGCCGAGATTATTTCCATCAATATCATTTACTTAGTTTCTTAGGTTAGCTTAGTTAATTTAGCTTATTTTAATTAATCTTCATCTTGATTATTCACTAGATAATAGTTGAAGTTTACGCTAGTACTTATATACTATCCTCGTGGAGATGATACTCATACTCACTACTTTATTACTTGATAACGACCCGTGCACTTGCAGTTTGTTAGTATGCATTTCGGCACATAGCTTAGCCATTTAACTTGATGCAATCTTAGCCATTAGATTTAGCTTGATAAATCCTCACCATCCAACCCAAAATATATATAAGCAAGATTATGTTAAGAAATCACACTTAGCCACTTTTTACACTAAAGTCCTACACTAAGAAAAGAAATTCTCTCTACCTCACTTGTAATAAGAGTCTTAACAAATCAAAGCTAACCAAGGTAAGGAATTATGCCTATCTTTTATTTTTATGTTCTAAGGTCGATTTTAGTGATTACATTATTTAAAAAATTTCTTTTGCACCATATGTAGAATTGAGCAGACCTAGGATAATCACACATAAGATGTGCTTTCAAATGATTTTAGATGAAGAAAAATGATTTATAAGTGTTAGAATGAGTTTTGGGAATGTGATTCAAGGTTTGGAAATCCTAGAGGCATAAACATAGTCAAAAGAGGAACTTGGTATTCTAATATTAGATGGTGATAATTAAGTAATCATATATGTTATATGATAAGTTAATTTCATATTTCTTTAACTAATTTGAAGATTTGATGAGGAATTCAAAATTTTCCCCAAATTTTATATAAATGGGACAAGTTAGGGTTCATATGAATAAAAATAAATTAACTCAAATTAATTGGTGGAAATTGATTGCCTAGCTATTAATTTGATGAATTTCTAGTCAATTTGAGAATTAAAAGTGAAATTGATTGTTTTCCCCAAATTATAGGGTTTCTAGAACAATTTGGGAATTTTAGAAATGTAGACTTTAAGGCAAGGGCAAGGAAATTGCTCAAGACCAAGAAGGATATTAAACTAATCAAGAATGAACAATTGATCAAAGCAAAGGAATTAAGATGTGTACTTAATGATATGATGTAACCATGCTTTTACTTATAACCATTATTTGAATTATCAATCCTCATCATGAACTTGAAATGACATTTGATAAATGGTTGCTTATTGATTGTTGAACCCTTGGAAATTCACATCCTCCATATATGATAATTGACCATGATAAGCCTTTTGCCTTGGTCCTATATTATATTCAATGATGAGACTGATTATTATGCCAAACTATCTTTCATTGGATTCTTATTATAGACCTTTGATATGTCTTTCATTGAAATTCATGAATAAGCGTAAATCCTCTCTGATGTGAGGAATTACATTAGACCTTATGGACTTGGTATAAGCCCATGGGTAGGGCGAGAGTACCCAACCTCTATTAGGGAGAACACCTAACCACAAGGCTTGATTAATCTTGCGTAATGTGATGTATGTGACTGAGCAAGGTTTAGGCCGCCACTCTTTAATATTTATATGTGGAAAGCTCTCTGCTTTTAAGACATTATTATTTCTGCTAAAATGCATTCTAAAGTAAAATATGGCCAATTTTGGTTAATGTCACTCCATTGCTATCTTGAATCATCCCACGTAATAATCTCTTTATTGCCTACATGTTATGTTATATTATTTTGTATTCACTGAGCTTGTCTCATCCAGTAGTTGTTTATAATTTTCCAGGTTGGGGTGATCCATTAGCAAGGTAAACTCTGAGCTATGTTTCTTCTTTTGGGACTTGTTAAAAGTATTATATTTGTATTGCTTATGTTATTTTGAAGGATAAATAATCTAGAGCTCCATGATGTTTCAAGACTCAGTATTAAAGTATGTTATGTTAGAGAGTAGTGTAAACAATTGATAATATTTGCTATGTAAAAGTACCTATTATAGTAAGTAAGAATGTATGGATAATTTTTGTTCACATTTATAAATGATGTTCTATTTCTGATCATGAGCTGACACCAAAGTGTAATGGTTATAAATGAATGGTTTAAGAAATAAAGGGAAAGGATAAAGAATGAATGTGGTTTCACTCTTGGGAAGGATTGTAAAATGGTAATAGGATCAATGGTGTTCTACGGGTTGAGGTGATCTTATGTCTTCATCATGATTGGAACATCATGCTTAAGTATTCATAAATACTATCCATACATTCTTACTTACTATCATAAATGTGTATACATATAACAACTTTTACCATTTGTTTACAATATTCTCCAACACAATACATTTTAATATTAAACCTTTGAATTCTATAGAGCTCTAGATCAATATCATTCTAGCAGAGCAAGTCCCAAGCAAAAAAGCATAGCTCAAACTTTAACTTGCTAATGAATCACCCTAACCTGAAAAATTTTGAACAACTATAGAATGAGACAAGCTCAGTGAGTATATAATAATATAACATAATATGAAGGCAATATAATATGTTATCACTTAGATAGGTTTAAGATAGTAATGGGATGATGCTAATCAAAATTAGTCATTTTAAACTTTAGACTATGTTTTAGCAGAAATAATAATGCCTTGGAAATGAAAAGCTTCCCATGCATAAATATTAAAGAGTGGTAGTCTAAGCCTTACTCACTCACATACATCACATTACACAAAACTGATCAGGTTTTGCAGTTAGGCGTTCCCCCCTAATAGAGGTTAGGTACTCTCACCCTACCCACGGGCTTCTACCAAGTGCATAAGGTCTGATATCTTTCCTCACATCAGAGAGGATTTTTGCTTAATCATGGGAATCATTAAAAGACATATCTAAGGTCTACAATAGGAATTCAATGGAAAATATTTGGCATGTTAATCATTCTCATCATTAAGCATAACATAGAACCAAGGTAAAAGGCTCATCATGGTCAAATATCATATAAGAAATATATGGATTTCCAAAGGCTCAAAAATCAATAGGCAACCACAAATCAAACGTCATTTCAAGTACATAACAAGGGATGATAATTCAAGCAATGGTTGCAAGCAATAAGGCTTAATTACATCATATTTTTAAGTACTTACCTTAAATTCTTTTGCCACTATTGATTATTTATTCTTGATTAATTTAATGTCTTTCAAGGTCTTGAACAATTTCCTTGCCCTTGCCTTGAAGTTTTACACCCATAATATTTTAATTACATATCAATTAGTAACTAATGGCATTACTAATTATGTCTTATACTTGTTTTATTACTTTAAGTTATAATAGAGATGTATCAATAGTGTCATGTACATACTTATTCTTATTTGTAATCATTTCCAAGCTAAGTTCCTCATTCAATTTCATGATTTCAAGTTTAAATCTCAAAATTCCCAAATTATTCTATAAACCCTAGAATTTTGAAAAAACCATCAATTTCCCTTTCAAACCTCAAATTAACTATAGATTCACCAAATTAACACCTAGGCAATCAATTCCCAGTAATTATTTTAAGTTAATTCATTCTTATTCATATGAATCCTAACTTGTCCCACTTAGGTCAAATTTGGAGAAAACTTATAATTCCTCATCAAATCTTCAAATGAGTTGTAGAAATGTGAATTAGAATAACATAAAACATATATGATTCTTCAATTTACAAAATCTAACGTTAGAATGCCAACTTCCCCTTTTAACTATGTTTATGCCTCTAAGATTTCCAAGTCTAGAATCAAGTTCCCAAAATCCATATTAACACTTCTAAATCATTTTTCTGCATCTAAAATAGCCAAAGATGCATTCTAAGAATACTTCCTTATCAAGTTCTTCTTAGCGGCCGAATTCCATGTCTAGTAGGTTTAGGTGATTTTCATGTTTTCTTTACCTATCTTCACATTAATCCTTTAATCTCTAGCCTAACTCTCCATATTTCATATAAGAACATCTAAGACTACATCTTATGTATGCTCACCCTAGGTTGGCCAAATTTTACATATGGTGCATAAGAGATTTTATGCAACCAAAATATTAAAATCAACCTTAGAACATAGAAAATAGAAGATGAACATGATTCCTCACCTTAGTTAGCTTTCATTTGTTAAAATTCTTATTGTAATTGGTGTAGAGAGAATTTCTTTTCTTATTGTGAAACTTTGGTATAGAGATAGGCAAAATGTTATTTCATAACATAAATTTGCTTATATATATATAATAGGTTGGATGGTGAGGATTTGATTAAGCTAAATCCAATGGTTAAGATTTAATCTTAATGAATGGCTATGATTTGATTAAGTTAGATGACTAGTATTCTCTCTACAATGGTGATGCTCATCATATGGTGTTAGAGTGTTCAAAATGAACCTAGACTTATATGTAGGGAAGATAGAAATTCAATTTGCTTTGGGATTTGACTTAGGTCAATTTTATGGCTAGCTTGGTCAAATTTTATGGCTCTCTCTACAACATCATTTTGTTTGATTTTTGGCTAGTTATTCTAACATATAAGCTTGAGGTTAAACCAATTATAGGCCTATGGGCTGGCTCCCTATTGTTAGGTTTGGGCCTTTGATGACCAAAGGCCAAATAATAAGCCTATAACCCATCAGTAAGCCCATAATCCATCAACAAGTCCCATAACAAACTTAGAAATTTTCCTTTTTACTTTCTTTTAAATTTGTGTTCTCTAACTTCTTTACATACATCACTAGTTATCATATGAACTCTATTTAATTCATTAGAGCACAATTAGTCATGATAAAATCATGAACTAGGCAAACATTACATATTATGTCATAAGATTCCTACCCGATTCCTTATCATTTCTATACTATACTAACATTCAAAAATCTAATTCTCTAATATTATTAGTAATTAAAATGGGCTATAAAATCCTTGGGTATTACATTCTAGCCCTCATAAAAAAATTTGTCCTCAAATTTTTAAAAGAGCTTACCTGTTACCGATTAAACAATTGTGGGTACTTCCAAAACATATCATCTTCATTTTCCTATGTACATTCTTCCATATTATGGTTACACCATTGAACTTTGATCATTGATATCTATTTGTTTCGAAACTTCTTCACTTGTTGATCTAGTATTGTAATTAGAATCTCTTCATAGGAGAGGTCTTTATCGATCTCGATCAATTGTGGTTGCAATACATGGGAAGGGTCAGGAATGTACTTCCTTAACATTGACACATGAAAAACCAAATGCACATGTTTCAATGCTGGAGGTAATGCTAACTAGTATGAAACTTGTTTGACCTTATAAAGAATCTCAGAAGGTCCAATAAAGCATGGGGATAATTTTCCCTTTTTGCCAAATCTCATTACTCCTTTCATAGGGGAGACTTTCAAAAAGACATGGTCATCGACCATGAAATGAACATCCTTCCTCTTGGGATTGGCATAACTCTTCTGGCATGTAAATGCAGTCTTCAATCTTTCATGAATAATCTTTACTTTCTCAGTGGCTTCTTTAATCATATCTAGAGCTTCAAGATACTTTTCATCCACTTTGGTCCAACAAATCGGAGATTAGCATTTTTTTTCCATATATCACCTCGTATAGTACCATTCTTATAGAGGAATGGTAACTATTGTTATACTCAAATTCAATAAGTTGGAGATGTTTATCCCAACTTTCTCCAAAATCCATAACGCACATGCGGAGCATATCTTCTAATGTTTGTATTGTTCTCTCATAATTCTTCGTCTGTTTATGAGTGAAAGGTTGTGCTAAAGTCAAGTTGCATACCTAATGCTTCTTGCAATTTTTGCTAGAACCTTGATGTGAATTGAGTCCCTCTATCCGAGATAATGGAAAGTGGAACCCCATGCAATCTTACAATTTCATTAACATATATCTGGGCATATTGGGCTGCTGAATATGTAGTCTTTACCTCAATAAAGTGTGCAAATTTCATCAGCCGATCTGTTATAAACCATATTGAGTCAAACCCTTTTATAGTCTTGGGTAGACCCACTATGAAATTTATAGCGATCCATTCCCACTTCACTTCAGTAATCTTATCTCCTGAAGTAATTAGGATGGTCTTTGGTGTTAAAATTTCACTTGCTGACAAGTGAGACATGAAGCTACAAAATCGCCATATCTTTCTTTATTCCAGACCACCAATAAGTACTCTTTATATTATGGTACATTTTGGTAGCACCCGGATGTATGCTATATAAGGTTTGATGTGCTTCTTTCAAAATTCTCTTCCTTAACTCTTTTATATTGGGCATGCATAATCAATCTTTGCAATTCAAGACACCTTCTTCTATTCAAAACTCCAGGGCTTGTCCCTTTTCCACATCTTTGAAGATTTACATCAATTAGGAGTCTTGATTTTGTGACGTCTTTATCTCATCAAGGTGTTTGGCCTTACTTAGAAATAAGCAAATAGCACTTGTGATTCATCTACTTCTAATTGTAAACCTTTATTAAACATCTCCTTTAACTAGCTTACTATTGCCCTCTTTTGCATAACAATATATGAGAGGCTACTCATTGACTTTATGCTCAATCCATCTGCTACAACATTGGCTTTACCAAGTGTAACAATCCACACCCACCCTAGGAATTTTCGTGATAAATTGCTTGATTTAGAACTATTAAGGTTAATTGTGTGCTTGTGTGAAAATTTGTGATCTAAGTGATTGATAAGTATATGGCATATTAAATTGATTTTAATATGCATAATATGAGTTGCTATTATGAAATAAATAATTTACATGAAGTGCATTTGCATAAAAGAATTTATTTTAAATAAAATGAATTTTCATGTATAAGAAATTTTTAAACATAAAATAATTTTATGAGTATTTTTAAAATATTTTAAAATAAATATTTTTGGGGGAAATGTTACAGAAATAGTAAGAAAAATATTCTTTTTATTTTAATTTTATTCAGCTCAAAAATTTAAATAAAAGCCCAAATACCCAAAAGCCCACTACACAAAAATCCTCCTAACCTAGTTCATTAAGGGTATTAGTGGAAATTTCACCCAAACCCTAATATATAATCTAAATTTTGGCCAGACCAAGGTTCCAGCAGCCATTCACTTATTCTTTCTATATATTGACAGAAAAATCCTCTCAAAATATTTCTCTACCGAAATTAAGAAAACACCTTTCCATTTTTCGATTTCTTGACCGTAATCGTTAGTTTTTCTTCTCTTTCAATTTCTAAACTGATATCTATAAAATAAATTATGGGAGAATTATTTTGAACTGTTTGATTACTGATTTTTATAGATTTAATTCTGTTTGAGTGAGTTTTTGGGAGAGAAAATCCATTTTCTATCGAAAACACGATTCTTTCTGCGAGATTTCTCCAAAGGTGAATTCTATAACTTAAAATCACAATTTTTATGCATAAACAACATAAGGGGGGGCAATTTGTGTATGGTTGTGTTCTAAACTGATTTTTGATTTATTTTGATGGAAAATATTGGATTAAATAATATTTCTGCATATTTCTGTGATGACCGAAAAGTTTCAAAAAACAAAGGAGTTCAAGGTTTTTGTGTTAGAACTTTAAAGTTGGAAAATATTATTCTTGAATGGACATATTGCTACCAATTTGTATGAGGAAGTGCTCTAGTATGATGTTTGTTTTGTTTAGATGAAAAATAATGATTTGAATCATGTGTTTGTTTATCATTGAAAAGAACGAAAAGCGCGGAAAGCGCAAAAACTCATGATTTTTCACCTAAGCCTTTAAACTTGGAATTTTTTTGTATAAATCCTATCTATGGCTACCAAATCATGTATGGATGTATTCTAAACTGAAATTTGCTATGATTGAATGAAAAATAATAGTTTAAACAACCTGTTTACATATTTCTGAAATGATTGGAAAATACTGAAAACTAGAAAACTCATGGTTTTGTGTTCTATAATTCAAAAGTTGAATTTTTATGTATAAACAACACTATGTGTGGCTGATTCTTATGAATTGAAATTCCAAAATGATTTTTTTTGTGTTTACATGAAAAATCTTGGTTCAAACCATGTTTTTACCTATTTCTGAAATAGACGGAAAGTGCGAAAAGAAAAAGAATTTAGTCTCCACCATGGTGATGCATTCGGCCTATATAAACATTTTGTCCAAATGTTTATAAATTTTATGTGATGTGTCTTAGTAATTGTTGACATGTATGTAGGTATAATAAATGATAAAATTGCATGTTAGTTGAAGGTATGATCCTAGATAAGCTTAAATGCGTTTTGGTATACTTAAGGTATCTTAACATTATATTGTGATTAGAATGCAAATGTGATTGGGAAATATGGAACTAGATGTTATGATGAATTGATGATGAACATATGATTATAAGTGAATGAAGTGAAAGGGATCATAAGAGTTAAGCATAATGTTTGAAGGATTAATTGTTAAGTTGACATGTATGGAAGTGTAAAGTGAACTAAGATAATTGATAAGTGAATTGATATTGAGGTAATGATATTGCGATGACCTTAAAAAGGTATTGATATGATTGCAATGTGTTTTCATGTGAGCCTATAAGGCCTAAGTATGCAAGAGTTTTAAAGTCAATGTGCTATGTGCAAGTGATGAGTACACCTATGTGTGGACTATAAGTGTATGTGTATGCTATATATGCATGGGTAGTTATGGGATATGAGCATCATGAGTAAATAAATACTAAGTATTAAATCAAATATTATGTTAGAGTTTAAGGAGCTTTAGAAGTACAAAAGGGACTACGTGTACTAGGAGCAAAGGAACCCCAAGGTGAGTAAACCCTATGTTCATGTTACAAGTGTGAGTAAACATCGTATTCATTCTACAAGTGCAAGTAACATTTTGTTATGTTACAAATATGTGATGACATACTATGTGAGCCTTTGTGAATATTGAAACCCAAGTTCTTTCTATTCTAAATATTGTTATATGATTTCTTTGTCAAGCTTGGGTTGCCAAAGGACATTTGGTCCAAAACTATTTTGTTTATCCAATGAGAATTTCTTGTGATTAACACCCTAACTTATATTCTTTCTGGAACTACACTTGTATCATTGTTTGAAAGCCAAACTACTATTAATATTGAATTACACGTTATTGATGCCTTATATGAGATTGTTAATTATGTTTACCAATAGCTCTAGCTATGGTACCTTTATCCTTAATGCAGAATCCTCCTGCTGATGCGGGTAATCATCAAAACCTGTGCACATGGTCTTAACCCGATGGATAGGGGTAGTGTATCCACCTCAGCTAGAAGGGGCGGTTCTAGCCATAGGGCCTGATCAGCTTCATGCTTTCTATGTGATAGGAGTTGGAATTTGGTATAAGGCCACCTCTCCTCTATGTGTTCGAGTGATAGAGCAATAGCCTTTACTCACTATATGTTATAAGTGTGATTTCTGCAAACTTGCCAAATTGAACCCTTGCTAAATTGCAACATGATTCATGAGTTATAAACCATGAACTATATGTATAAGCTATGTGTTTCCTTTCAAAGGAATATGTGATAATGTATGTGCCTTTTTGTTTACTCATTGAGATCATCTATCTCACCCCTTTTTCCTTGTGTGGTTCCAGGTGAGCAAATGTGAGGAGGCAAGGTAATGGCTCAAGCATTCTACTTTGCTTGAGAATTCCTTGTCCGAGTTATCAATAATACTATGTTTATGAAGTCTTGTCTTTAGATGCTCTAAGAATGTTGATTGAAACTTATCGAGATATATATTATTTTCCTTATGGATTTTATATGTAATGATTTATTTTAAGTCTTCCGCAATTTATGGTATTCATCTAAATGTTTTAAATGAGTTAATGAAAGAGGTTCGGTAAGATCCTAGGCATGATTGTTATATGTTAATGGGTTCTACAAGCGTGGGTGACCTTATGTCTCCCCATCTTCTAGGACCGTCATATCTCTAAGGCTGGGATGTGACACCAGGACAGTAAAGTATTTGGCAATCATAATCCTTTAAAAATTCTACCCACCTTCTTTGCCTCAAATTTAAATCTCTTTGCTTTAAGATATATTGAAGACTTTTATGATCTGTATAGACCTAACGTTTCTCCTTATACAAATAGTGCCTTCATATCTTCAAGGCAAAGATATTTACTACCATTTCTAAATTATAAGTGGGATAATTCATTTCATGTTGCTTAATTGCCTAGATGCATAAGCAATAACTCTTTCATGTTGTATTAACACGTATCATAAACCAATTCTAGAGGCATCACAGTATATGGTGAAACCTTCATTCCCACCAGGTAATGCCAATACAGGAGCTGTGATTAAGTAATCTTTAAGTTTCTAGAAGCTCTCTTCACAAGTCTCATCCCACTTAAATTTAACTTGCTTTCTTATAATCTCATTAGTGGTGTTGCTATTCTTGATAAATCCTTTATAAAGCAGCGATAGTAACTTGCCACATCTAAGAAACTCCTCACTTCAATAATAGTTGTGGGTCGACGCCAATTCGTTACTGCTTCTACTTTCTTAGGATCTACCTTGATTCCTTCTTTGCTAACTATATGTCTAAGGAAATACACTTATTCTATCCAGAAATCACATTTAGACAATTTAGCATAAAGCTTATGCTCCCTCAAAATTTGTAACACTATTCTTAAGTGTTCCTCCTGTTCTTCCTTACTCCTCAAATAAACTATAATATCATCAATAAATACAATAAAAAATTTGTCTAGAAATGGCTTAAACACTAGATTCATCAAATATATAAAGGTCACCAGTGCATTCGTCAAACCAGATGGCAATACTATAAATTCATAACATCTATGTCTCATTCTAAAAGTAGTCTTACAAACATCCTCTAGTCAAATTTCAAGTTGATGAAAACTGGTTCGCAAGTCTATCTTATAGAAATAATTGACTCCTTGTAACTGATCAAATAAATCATCAATCCTTGATAGAGGGTACTTATTCTTCATAGTCACCTTATTCAACTGTCTATAATCAATACACAAACTTAAGGACACATCTTTCTTCTTTATAAATAGAACTGGAGCACCCCAAGGGGAGCTACTCGGCCTAATAAATCTCTTATCAAGTAGGTCCTGTAATTGAACTTTCAATCCTTTTAATTTTGAAGGTGCCATTCGATAAGGCATTATTAATATTGGCTAAGTTCCAGGTAAGAGCTCAATTATGAACTCAATATCCCTATCCGGTGGCATTCTTGGTAGACCTTTGGGAAACACATCAAGAAACTTATATACTATAGGTATCCTCTTAATAGATTTATCTACTTTCTTGATATCTACTACATGTGCCAAACAAGTTTGACAACCCTTCCTTAACAATCTTTTTGCCCCAACAGCTGAAAAAAAGTTCATAGTAAAGTTACTCCTATCACCTTGAAAATGAATCCGGATCCATTCTCCTCTTGGAAATTAATCCTTTTCCTTTATAATCTATATGAGCATTATGCATAGATAACCAATCCATTCCTAGACTTCTAATTCAATCAAATTTGCAAGAAACCTGCTATTTTCAATTTCTATCATGCAATTCTTATATACTTGTTCTACCTCTACAATTTCTCCCAAAGGTGTAGTTATAATCAATGGTTCATTCATCACCTCCTTATTCTTATTTAATTTCTTAGCAAAACATGGTGAAATAAATAAATGTGTTGCACCAGAATTAAACAAGCATCAAGCACTAACAGACTGGATGAAGATGGTACTTGTAACAACATTGTAGATGTGCAAGCATCTTTTTGGTTGAGCGCATAAACCATTCTTGTATCTCTACCTTCCATAGCTTGCATATTACTTGAGGATTGCTCGGTTCCATAGCCTTGTCCTCCTGATCCACGATTTTCCACTTATTTCCTTTGTATGGTGGGTTACAGAGCCTCCATAGCCATCATTTGATTGACAATCATCAGACAATTCTTAATAAACTGTCCCATCTATCCATAGTATAGGCATGCTCCCATGGCTCTCTAATAGGCTTCTCGACACTATTGTCCATATATAGTACAAGTAGGTATAGGCTGACCTTATTGTCTTACTCTATATGTTTTAATGTTGCCCGAAGTTGAGGCTACCAAAACACTTCAAGTAGATATAGGCTGACCTTGTTGTCTTATTCTATATATTTTAATGTTGCCCGAAGGTGAGGCTACCAAAACACTTCTAGCCTAGACTTGACTTTGTCGTCCCATTCCTGGCTAGTATGGAGTGGATATTATGGAAGCCCATTTAGGACCCTTACTTTATATAGGACCTCCCCGTTTCTAGCTACTTTGTCCTTTACTTTTTCCCTTGTGTTTATGCTCCCTTTTCACTCATTTAGCTCTTTTGGCATTGTGTTGTGCCTCTGTAAGCTTAGCATTATCAATTAGCTTGGCCATAGTAAGGAAATTAGTGGCTACCAAGACAATATAAAGTGGAGTGATCAATCCTTGTCAAAATCGATTGACCCTACTTACTTTAGTAGGTGCTATATGAGAAGCATGTTTGCTCAAATGTTTAAATTCTTAAATGTACATAGATACTGACATTCTAGGATTTTGCTTCAATTGCTCAAATTGAAGGGCACGATTTTGCCTTTCTCCTTTAGTTAAGAACTCATCCATTAGTCATTGCTTGAATTTGGCCCATTTAAGAGGGTCGTCTCTGTACAGCTAGTCCTCAATCTCCCTCTGGAACCATTCCCATGCATCCTTCTTAAGTTGTAGCCGGACTAGTTCAATTATCTTTTCATTAGAGCATGACAATCTTTAAGCTATCCTACCTAATTCTTCTAGAAACTTTTGGGGATCCTCCCCTTTTTCTTCTTTAAACTCAGAGAGTTTTATCGTCTTAAAGTCATTCATAGAAACTCTTTCTTTTAGTAACATTCTTCTTCGAACACAGCATAGTGCCCTTAGCAGGAGAGAAGGAATATTCTCAACTCTAGGATTAGGTGGTGGAGGCAGTGGAGGCATTTCCTGCCTTCATCTCAATTCCTCAAGTTGTCACCTTAGCTCTTGATTTTCTTCTTTAACGCATCCATGTCTCTTAACAGTTCTCATTCTTCTATATCTACTATGCATTGTCTTGATTGGGGTGACACTCTATCATTATCCCATATAGAGACAACATTAGATGCTACATCTAGAGAGACACTTTTGGCTTTTTGAGATTCTATCTCTCTTGTTCTATCTATGAGGTAGCATCTAAGCCACAAATTCGATAATACATTCTTTTAGCTCATCTTATATATATATATATATATATATATATATATATATATATATATATATATATATATATATATATATATATCACATCCTAATTTCGCAGATATGATGGTCCTAGAACATGGGGAGGCCCAAGGTCACCCACACCCATAAAACCCACTCCTGCATATAACAACATTGCCTAGGATCGTACCAAACCTCATGCATTAACTTAATTAAACATTTTATAAAGGAAAACCTTAAGTTGCGAAAGAATAATGAAAATATACTTTAAATAATATCCATAAGAAAAGATTATTTAAAGACTTCAAATCAATGATCAAGCATAATGTTCCAAAATAAAACTCCTAAAACAAGGACTCCCAGAGTGTCTAGAGACTCATCATAACATAACATAATAATAAACTTTGACAAAGAAATTTCCCAAGCGGAGTAGGTTACATGAGCAATCACCATGCCTCCTTAAAATGCTTACTTAGAACCATACAAGGAAAAAGGGGTAAGATAGATGATCTTAATAAGTAAACAATAAAACTTGTAAAATAGCACATTTCCCTTTATAAGGGTTCAAGGTCCATAAATCATGGTTTGCAAATGAGCAAGGTTCACAAAAATCAACTTGTAACTTGTAAACTTGTAAAGAGTGATAGCTTATTAGCTCATTCACTCAAAGGAGAGGTGGTATCATACCGAATTCTAACTCCCAACTTGTAACTTGTAAAGAGTTGTGAAACTAATCAACCTCCATGGCTATAACCACCCCTTCTAGCTGAGGTGGATACATTACCCTTATCCATTGGATTAAGACCATGTGTATAGGTACCGATGATTGCCTACATCAGCAAGAGGATTTCTGCAAAAAATGTTCATAGATACCATAGCTAGAGCTAATAGTAATCACTTATAACAATAGCATTAAAGAATATAATCATGTGTAACGTATTAGTAATAGCAGTTTAACTTGTTGAACAAAAGATAAATAATAATATGGTTCTATAAATAAAGTAAGGTAAGGCAATAATTCATAAAGGTTCTTTGTTATCATTAAATAATCAAAATGGTTTTGGACCAATTACCCTTTGGCAACCTAAGCTTAATAAAGGAATCATATTGTCATAATTGAAAATAGAAAAGAACTTGGATTTCAAGATTCTTAAAGGTTCACAAATCTTGATAACTTGTACTTGTAACATAAACATAATGTTTACTCATCTTATGGTTCCTTTGCTCCTAGTAATTATAGCCCTTTGAACTTCTACTAATCCTCAAGCTCTAACATAATATTTAATTTAATACTTAGCATTTGTTTAATCATCATGCTATCATATCCCATAACTACCCCCATGCACATATAATATTCACATAAACTTGAAGTTGCAATTAGAAGTGCACTCATAACTTGCAGATAGCATGTTGACTTTTAAAGTCTTGCATACTTAGCCTTCATAGGCTCATATAAAATCATACTATAACTCATACTATGACTTTTCTAAAGTCCAACACAATATATCAAGATCTTAATATCAATTCAATTTAACTTTCAACTTAGTACACTTAATACTTTCCATATATATCAACTTAACAAGTAACCTTAAAGAGTCATGCTTATCCCTTTTGACCAAATCATGCAATCAATCCCATAGCCAATTGAAGGACATTAATCCATAATTAACATATCATAAGGCCTAATTCATATGTTGTTTAATCATATACACATGTTAATCATAACATAGTAGTAGGGTTAGGAAACCCTAGGTAGGCCGAATTCCTCTAGTCTTTGGTATAGAGTTATTCCTTTAACCAACATGAAATTAAATCATTTATCATTCACATATACATGTCAACAATCATTAAAATATATCATACAAAAATTATAGACATTGGGATTAAAATCCCTACGTAGGCCGAATATATGCTATCAAGGTAAGACATGGATTTTTTTTACTTTTTGCGCTTTCTGTTCATTATAGTAATATGCGAAAACATTATTTAAACCAATATTTTTAATGTAAACATGAAAAAATCATTTTAGAATTCATAAACATAGGAATTGGCACCTCCTTGTAGTTTTTATACATGAAAATTCCAACTTTTGTGTTATAAGATGAAAATCATGAATTTTTCTTGTTTTCTGTACTTTCCAATCATCATAGTAATATACAGAAATATTATTTAAATCATTACTTTTCATCTAAACGCAAAAAAAAAAAAAAAAAAATAGAACACATCCATGCACAAATTAGCAGCCCGTCTTGAAGAATTACATGATAATTCCAATTTTGTATTTTAGGGTTTACCTTTGGAGGATGTACAAAGAAAGGTTGTGTTTTCGGTCAAAAATCAGTTTCTCCTTCAAAATAATCACCTAGGCTGAATTTAACCAAAATAAAAATAGTAAATACATAGCCCAGAATAGTTTTCTCATGATTAATTTCATAAAAATCAAATAGTAATTGAAATAAGAGAAAAACTTATGAAAACAGTCACGAAATCACAAGGTTTAAAGGTACTTTGTGAATTTCGGTTGAGAGAATTTTTTTTGAGAGAATTTTTCCATAAAAATTTTGAAGAATAACAAAGTGGTGGCTGATACAATAGGGCTGGCTGAATTTTGCTTTATATATTTAGGGTTTTGGCAAAATTACAAGTTCGCCATTAATGAGCTAGGTTAGGAGTGTTTTAGTGTGTTGGGCTTTGGTGAGTTGGGCCTTTTAATTTTATTTATAGGTTGATTATAGGTAATTAAAAATAAAATATTTTACTTATTATTTTCCTTGAAATCTCCTTAAAAATTTTTTAAAATACTCATAAAATTTATTTTATGCTTAAAAATCGCTTTGTGCATGAAAATTTACTTTATGTGCAATAAATTATTTTGTGCATATGCACTTCATACAAATCACTTATTTCATAATAATAATTCATATTATACATATTAGAGCTAATCTAATATGCCACATACTCATCAATCACATATCTTATGAATTTCCATAAAAGCACACACTTAGTCTTAATAGTTCTAAATTTAAGTAATTGTCATAGAATCTCCTAGGGTGGGTATGGGCTGTTACATTCTCCCCCCTTAAAAGAAATTCATTCTTAAATTTAGATACTTCCTTATAAACTTTTGAAAAGCTAAGGATGCTTCTGCCGCATCTCCTCCTCAGCTTCCTAAGTACACTCATCTATTCCATGATTTTGACATTGAACCTTGATCATGGGTATCTCCTTTTCCTTAACCTTTTCACTTGTTGATCCACTATGGCTATTGGTAGTTCTTTATAAAATAATTGCTCACCTATTGTGATCTCTGGCAGTGATAGAACATGGGATGAATCCAACACATATCTCCTTAACATCGAGATTGTGACAACCCACATATACCCTAGGAGTTTTAGTGACAAATTATTTGAATTTAGGCTTATTGTGACAAATTGTGTGACTATATGAAAATTCATGTGTGACGTGATTCATGAGTTTGGAGCATGTTAAATTAATTTTAATATGCCTAATATGAATTATTATTGTGAAATAAATGATTTGAATAAAATACATTAGCATGAAATAATTTATTTTTCATAAAATGAATTTTCATGTAAAAAGACGATTTTTAAGCATAAAATAATTTTATGGGTATTTTTAAAATATTTTAAAATAAATATTTTTGAAGGAAATGTTCCAAAATTAATAAGAAAAATATTCTTTTTATTTTTATTCTATTTCAGCCGAAAATTTAAAAGAAAGGCCCAAATACCCAAAAGTCCACTACACAAAAATACTCCTAACCTATTTCATTAAGGGTAATAGTGGAAATTCCACTCCAACCCTAATATATTCAAATTTTTGGCCAAACAAGGGTTTCCAGCAGCCATTCCCTTATTCTTTCTGTATTCTGGTAGAAAAACCTCTCAAAATAATTCTCTCTACCGAAATATCGAAAACACTTTACCGTTTCGCGATTTCGTGACCGTAATCGCAAGTTTTTATTCTCTTTCGATTTCTAAACCGTTTTCTATGAAATAAATTATGGGAAAATTATTTTGAACTATTTGATTACTGATTTCTACAAATTCAATTCTGTTTGAGTGAATTTTTGGGAGAGAATTTATTTTCTACCGAAAACACGATTCTTTCTGCAAGATTTCTCTAAAGGTGAATTCTATAACTTAAAATCACAATTTTATTACATAAACATCATAAGGGGGATGATTTGTACTTTTTTGAATTCTAAACTGATTTTTGATTTGTTTTGATGAAAAATATTGCATGAAATAATATTTCTGCATATTTCTGTGATGACCGAAAAGTTTCAAAAAATAAAGGAATTCAAGGTTTTCATGTTAGGATTTGGAAATTGGAAAATTTTATTCTTTCATGAATACATGGCTGCTGATTTGTGTGAATTGATGTTCTAATATGATATTTGTTTTGTTTAGATGAAAAATAATGACTTGAATCATGTGTTTGTTTATCGCTGAAATAAACGAAATACGCGGAAACTCATGATTTTTCACCTAAGCCTTTGAACTTGGAATTTTTTTTGTATAAACCTTACCTATGGCTGCCTATTCATGAAGGAATGTGTTCTAAACTGATATTTTCAATGATTAAATGAAAATAATGTTTTAAACAACCTGTTTGCATATTTCTGAAATGACCAGAAAATACTGAAAACAAGAAAACTCATGTTTTATGCACTATAATGCAAAAGATTGAATTTTTATATATTAATGGCAGCAATAGTGGCTGATTCTTATGAATTTAAGTTCTAAAATGATTTTTGTTATGTTTACATGAAAAATCTTGGTTCAAACCATGTTTTTACATATTTCTGAAATAGACGGAAAGCACGAAAAGAAGAAGAATTTGGTTTTCACCTTAAAGATGCATTCAGCCTACATGAACAATTGTGTCCAAATGTTTATAAATTTTATGTGATATGTGTTGGTGATTATTGACATGTATGTATATATAATGGATGATGAAATTGCATGTTAGTTGAAGGTATGATCCTAGATAAGCTTAAATGTATTATAGTATACTTAAGGTATCTTAACCTTGTATCTTGGTTAGAATGCAAATGTAATTGAGGAAATTGGAACTAGGAGTTATGAAGAATTGATGATGAACATATGATTATGAGTTCATGAAGTGAAAGGGAATCATAAGAGTTAAGCATGATGTTTGAAGGATTCATTGTTACGATGACATGTATGGAAGTGTAAAGTGAACTAAGATAATTGATAAGTGAATTGATATTGAGGTAATGATATTGTGATGACCTTAAAAAGGTATTGATATGATTGCAATGTGTTTTCATATGAGCCTATAAGGCTTAAAAATGGAAGATCATTAGGTCAACAAGCTATGTGCAAGTGATGAGTATACCTATGTGTGGACTCTAAGTGTATGTGTATGCTATATGTACATGGGGTAGTTATGGGATAGGAGCATCATGAGTAAATAAGTACTAAGTATTAAATCAAATATTATGTTAGTGTTTGAGGACCTTTAGAAGTGCAAAAAGACTACATGTACTAGGAGCAAAGGAACCCCAAGGTGAGTAAACACAATGTTCTTGTTATAAGTGTGAGTAAACGTCATATTAATTCTTCAAGTGTGAGTAAACACTATATTCATGTTATAAGTGCAAGTAACATTTTGTTATGTTACAAATGTGTGAAAACATGTTACGTGAGCCTTGTGATCATTGAAACCCAAGTTCTTTCTATTCTAAATGTTATTATATGATTTCTTTAACAAGCTTAGGTTGCCAAGGGACACTTGGTCCAAAACCATTTTGTTTATCCAATGAGAACTTCTTATGATTAACTCCCCAACTTACATTCTTTCTGGAACTACACTATCATTGTATCTTTTGCTTGAAAGTTAAACCACTATTGTTATTGGAATACATGTTATTGATGTCTTATGTGATATTGATAATTGTGATTACCATTAGCTCTAGCTATGGTACCTTTTACCCTTTATGCAGAAATCCTCGTATCGATGCGAGTAATCATCGGCTATATACTTCTCATATCGATGCGGATAATCATCGGCTATGTGCTTCTCGTACCGATGCGAGTAATCATCGGCTATGTGCTACTCGTACTGATGCGAGTAATCATTAGTTATGTGATCCTCGTACTGATGCGAGTAATTATCGGCTATGTGTTCGAGTGATTATGGCAATAGCCTTCACTTTATATGTTATATGTTCAAGTGATTATGGCAATAGCCTTCACTCTATGTGTTCGAGTGATTATGGCAGTAGCCTTCACTCTATGTGTTATAAGTGTGATTTCTGCAAACCTTTCTAAATTGCAAACTATGAATAATGAGCTATATGTTATGAGCTATGAACCCTTTCTAAGTGATATGTGTTATTGTACAATCCCTATTGTTTACTCATTGAGATAATCTATCTCACCCCTTTTCCTTGTGTGGTTCCAGGTGAGCAAATGTAAGGAGGCAAGGTGATGGCTCAAGCATTCTACTTCACTTGGGAAATTCCTTGTCCGAGTTATCAATAATACTATGTTTATGAAGTCTTGTCTTTAGATGCTTCGGGAATGTTGATTGATACTTATCGAGATTTATATTGTTTTTCTTATGGATTTTATATGTAATGATTTACTTTAGTCTTCTGCAAATTTATGGTATTCATCTAAATGTTTTAAATGAGTTAAATGAAAGAGGTTTGGTAAGATCCTAGGCATCATTGTTATATGTTAATGGGTTCTACGGGCATGGGTGACCTTATGTCTCCCCATGTTCTAGGACTGTCGTATCTCATAAGGTTGGGATGTGATAGAGATGTGGAAATTGAGTGCACATACACCATAATTGGGGGTAAGGCAAGTCTATAAGACACTTCCCTAACCTTATCCAAGATTTCAAAAGGACCAACAAAGCAAGTTGATAGCTTTCCTCTCTTGTCAAATCTCATGACAGTTTTCATTAGGGAGACCTTCAAGAAGACGTAATCTACTATGGCAAAATGAACGTCCTCTCTCTTAGGGTCTGCATAGCTCTTTTGTCGATTGAAGACCATCTTCAGTTGATCTTGTATCAATGGTACCTTCTCTGTACTTTCCTTAAGCAATTTTGACATTTCCACATACTTGTCTCTAGGCTCGACCTAAAAAACTAAAGAATGACATTTCCTTCCATACAATACTTGATATGGTGCCATGTTAATGGATGAATGATAGCTATTGTTTTAGGTAAACTCAATCAAAGGTAGGTACGTATCCCGGCTGCCTCCAAAATCTAGGAAACACATTCTTAACATGTCCTCAAGTGCCTAAATTATCCTTTTAGACTATCCATCCATCTGAGGGTGGAATGCAGTACTGAAGTCCAATTGCATTCCTAATGCTTCTTGTAACTTTTGCCAGAATCTCAAGTGAATTGAGTGCCTCAATATGAAATGATAGAAATTGGTACTCCGTACAATTTCATGATCTAGTCAGTGTATAGTTACATATACTAAGCTGCAGAGTATTTGGTTTTGACTTCTAGAAAATGAGTAGACTTTGTTAGTTAATCCACTATGACCCATACAGAGTCATAACCTTTGGAGGTTCTAGGTAAACCAACTACGAAGTCCATCGTGATGCGCTCCCATTTCCACTCAAGTAACTTAATCTCTTGCAGCAATCTAAAGGGTCATTGATGCTTATACTTGACTTATTGGCAAGTTAGGCATGATGCCACAAACTTAGCCATATCCTTCTTTAGTCCAGGCCACCAATAATTAACTCTCACATTATGATACATCTTGGTTAGTCCAGAATGAGCACAGTAAGGTGTCTGATGTGCTTCCTTCAGTATCTTCCCCTTTAGTCCATTCACATCAGGCACACATACTCTATTTCCAAACTTTAGAATCCTATTGACTACCTCAAATTCATGATTCCTTCCTTTCTTTGTCTCATCCTTTAACTTAACCAAGTATGGGTCGTTAGCTTGCGAAGCCTTTATCTCCTTTACTAGCATTGACTTCACTTGAAAATGAGCCACTAAAGCTCGTGATTCTCCAATCTCTAGCCTTAAGCCCTAACTAAACAATTCTTTTAACTCCATTATAATCGACCTCTTTCACATGGTCACATGGGCTAGGCTTCCCAACTATTTTTGATTTAAAGCATCTGCCACGACGTTTGCCTTTTCGAAATGGTAGAGAATCTTGCAGTCATAGTCCTTAAGTAGTTCAACCCATGTCCTCTACCTCATGTTGAGGTCCTTTTGGCTCAAGATGTACTATAGACTCTTATGATTTGTATAGACCTCGCACTTTATCCCACACATGTAGTGTCCCTAGATCTTAAGAGCGAACACTATTGCGACCAATTCCAAGTCGTGAGTAGGGTAGTTTACTTCATGTTTCTTAAGTTGTCATAATGCATAGGTAATGACTTTTCCATTTTGCATCATAACACATCCAAGTCCTATTTTGGAGGCATCATAATTGTCATGACCCAATCTCCAGATCGTGACTGTCCTAGAGTTCAGGGAGATATAAAGTCATCTAAACCCGTAGAATATTAGTATTCTTATCATCATTTTATAATCCTTCCCAAGATCGAAACCACATTCATTTTTTATCCTTTCCTGTTATTTCTTAAATCATTCATTTACAGCCATTACACTTTGGTGTCATCTCATAATCCAAAATAGAGCATTATTATTTATAAATATAAACAAACACTATCCACATATTCTTACTTACTATCATAGGTACTCTTACATAATAAATGTTATTAATTGTCTACATTACACTCTAATGTAACATACATTAGAACTAAGCTTTGAGACACCATGGAGCTCTAGAATTGATCTTTTGAAAATAGGACAAGCCAAAATGAATGTAGCACCTTTAGCAAGACCCAAGTGAAGAAATGTAACTTAGAGTTTACCTTGCTAGCAGATCACATCAACCTGTAAAATTTAATCAACTAAGGGGTGAGACAAGCTCAGTGAGTACAAAATAATATAACATAACATAGCAATATCAATAGTTAATACTTAGGTTAATTCAAGATGGCATGGGAGTGATGTTAATCAAGATTGACCACATTGAACTTTAGAATGTGATTTAGCAAAAATAATGATGTTTTAGGAGCAGAGTGCTTGTATTTAAAGAGTGGCAGCTTAAGCCTTGCTCACTCACATGCATTACATTACGTAAGGCTGATTAGGCCTTGTAGTTAGGCGTTCCCCCCTAATAGAGGTTAGGTACTCTTGCCTTACCGATGAGCTTACACCAAGTACACAAGGTCTAATATTCTTTCCTCACATCAAATAGGATTTTTGCTTAATAATGGGTATTCAATAAAAGACATACCAAGGTGTATAATAAGGATCTAATGTAAGGTAGTTCAACATAATAGTCATTCACATCACTGAGCATCACATAGGGTCAAGGCACAAGATTCATCACGATTGAGTATCGTATAAGGAGGATGTGAATTTTTGAGGTTTCATCAATCAATAAGCAACCACATTTCAAATGTCATTTCAATTTCATAACAAGGATTGATAATTCAATAATGGTTGCAAATAAGAGTATAGTTACATCATATTATTTAGTACTCACCTTATCCCCTTTGCACCTAATGATTATTTGTCCTTGGTTAGTTCAATGTCCCATTTGATCTTGAGTAATTTCTTTGCCCTTGCCTTAAAGTTCTACATTCATCATATTCCAATTACTTCAATTAGTAACTAATAGTGTTACTAATTATATCCTTTACTTATTTTGTTTCCTTAACTTATAATAGAGATGTATTAATTACACAGTACACATACTTATTCTTACTTCTAATTATTTTTAGATTAAATTACTCATTCTACTCTATGATTTTAAGTCTATATCATAAAATGCCCAAATTGTGCCATAAACCATAGCATTTGGGGAAAACCATTAATTTCTCTTTCAAACACCAATTCAATTATAGATTTACCAAAGTAACACTTAAGCAATCAATCACTATCAATTA
>CANTUT010001128.1:0-10000 GCA_947687605.1 Reutealis trisperma
TGATTAGATCTAACTAGGTCTCCTCCGCTGACTGATAACTGGAAGGACTCTATAATGCTAGGTACTATATAACGATAGAAAGAGTATTAGAATGAGAATAACCTAACTAGTACATGCTCAAGGAACTCTAATGATTTTGCCAAAATTTCGACAAAGTCATTCCTATAACTCGAACATTCCCCACTGATATGAAAAAAAACGAATACTTCTATAATATGACCAACAATAACTCAATTGTCCCTCTAGGCCTTTCATATACGTAAATATCAACATTTTTCAATCTCCAATTATATGTATGTATTCATAAAATATCATAAACATCATCGCCAACCTTGTTATTTCCCAACAATTCATCTTTTTAGTTTTATTTTTATTACTATCCCATCATTTCATAATTTATTACTATTATTAAAATTAGTTAAAAGTAATTTTTAATTTCATAATAATATAAGTTTTATAATAAATATTTAATTTCTGTATTTAATTAAAAGAAACATAGAAAAAATATATAATTTTCATAACATAAAAGAAAATTCAATAATCATACGAGATTATAAACCTTATAAAATTAATTTAATTTCTTAAAATTCCTTTACTAACTCATTATACTTTTCATACATAAAACAAAATAATTCCATAATCAAATTCAAAATTTCATTTCATTAATAATATATAAAATTTAACTCAAAAATTTTTCGTAAGGATTTATATAAATTTTTAGGTTTCATCAATTGGCATTAATTAGAAAAATACAATTTATCCCATAAAAAAAAAATACATTTTATGTATATTCATAAATATTTTATTACCTCATTTAACTATGCAAACCATATATATATATATATATATATATATATATATATATATATATATATATATATATATATATATATATATATATTATATATATATATATTACCTAATTTATAATTCATAATAAAATTCCATGATTTAATTAACTTCCGTACTTAATATATTGATTTGAGAATAAATATTTTATACACATTAGTAATCCATAAATATATAAATTTTTCATTCACAAACTAATTAACCTCAATTTTTTTTTTCTATAATTCATAAAATTCATAATAACTTATATGTAAGGCCAAATTAAAAGAAACTCATAATTAATCTCAATTAAATTCATGCAATTTCATAAAACTAAATTCATATTATAAAATTGCAAAATTCATTAGTAAATAGTCTGAAATAGAAAAATCCACCATAAAATGACCTGAAATTAAGAAATACAGTCCAAAATCAAGGATTTTAGGCTTACCCACGAGGAATCCGGTCAATCTAAGCCCAAAAACCATCATTGGAACCTCAAAATGGAGCTACTAAATTGAGGGTCGTTCAAGCTTCACCGGTGCTACCATTATCCAGCCACGTGCCTCTATGGATGGTGGTACTGGAGGTCACCAAAACATGTCCATCTGATTCATCTTGACACTTGGATCCCAAAAAATCCATGCCACTTTCCTTTATACCTCACTGTTCGCGCGGGATCAAAGCTTGAAAGCTTCGACGGTGAATTTATTCTTTTCTTAATTTCTTCATCATATGACATCCCTGCTGGTCGAATCTGTCAAATGAAAGTTCGATCCTCCCTCTCCCCCTCTCTTGATCTCTCTCTTTCTCTTGCACTCCTCACTGCCAGATCCCCCTAAACATTTGATTTGGTCCATTTTCAAAATGGGACTAATCAAATATGCTATTACACCCATTCCAAATTTTTTTACATAATATTAATAATATTAATAACAACAACAACAAACTTTCAATACACACATATATATATAAATTACAAATAATTACTATTAAGTTAAAAAATAATCCTATATATCTTAAAGAATTTTATATTGACCAATTAGAATTGAAAAAGTATTTTCATGAATGAATAAACGAATGAATATTTTTTCTTTAAATTAAATTTAACGTATTTTAGAATTTAAATAAAATTTATAACTAACATTATATTTATAAAATCATAAAAAACTCAAAATCCTTTAAAAATGAAAATTTTAAGTATCAAGCTAGTACACATTATAAAACACCGTATGAAAATAAATTTTTCTAAAATAATTAAAAATTCGAATGGTTTACACAGCCCTTCGTACCCAAGTTGGGCTTGAACCCGTTTCCATCCTCCGCTTCTTAATTAAAGTGTCACTTAAAGGAATAAGACGTGGTCTATGGGACTCGGACAAAGTCCCCTCAGGAAATTCATTATTGCAATATTTCAGTATTTAGATAATACAAAATCTGAACAGTATTAATTAGTTTAACTTCCTTGTAAGTTCGACATTCGTTACTCTGTAAAGTTTAAAATCACTTGCTATTACATGATTTGTGCTATTGCTGAGCTTAGTATAGTTGGGCATCAATTTTCAATGCATAAAACCAAAAGCCTAATAGAAAAAAATCTAGACATCTAAGTATTATATAAATTTTTACCAATTATTTTTATTTTTCAATTTTAGTTTCAACTTTTTTATGATATTAACAATAATTTTAATCAATTTTTTTCAAGAGATATTATATATAAATCAAGTATTAATTACCATATCATAATATATATTATCAGATAAATTACAACATATTACAAACCCATATTAATTAGGACAAAAATCTAAACAATTCTTATTTTTTGAGGGCATTCGAACTTGGGTCTTTTAGTTTCCAAAAATTAAAAAAATTATCCAGATATTAATATATTAAAATTTTTAAAAGTTCATATACTAATGATATACTTTTTTTTATATTTAAAAATCAATCTAATCAAAAATTGGAATGTGGAAGAGATTATTCTGTTTGAAAAAATAGGATTTTTGGAAAGAAGTAATTGCATTTCCATGGAATGTGGTGCATATATTGTTTGAATTTGACTTTCATAATTGTGGTAAATAATGAGTTTTTTTATTGAATGGTAATTGAGTCATTTAAAAGTTTGAAATATCAAATTTAAAATCTTCAATTAAAAATCAAATTTATTAAAAAAAATAATAATTTCATAAATGGAATAAACCCAAGCAGCTTTTAGAAGGCTATAAAACAGCTTTTGGTCAATAACTTAATGTGGATGTTGTACCCCAGAAATTCTTGGTCAATAGGTGATATTGTAGGACTAATGACTCAATTTTGTGGTAATTTTATGCCAATTTAAGCCTTGACTATGCCCTATTTCCAAGCTGTAATTTGCAAACTCGTTGATTTTTTTTTTTTTCAAGTATTTGTATATATTTTCAAAGTGGTTGGTCAACTCCGGCAAATTTGTGCCGTGAATAATGATTCAGCATTTAATTATTTTTCTTTTTTTCTTTTGTCCTGCCAATTTCTCAGCACTCATTTCTTTTTTCTACGTTTTAAATAGTGAGAGTCAATTTTGTGTGAGATCTTAAATTCAATAAAAAAAAATCTAAATATAAAAAAGTCAAACAACGCTAAACCTACTTCCTACAATTCTCAACAAGAGAAATATCTAAGACTTTTTTTAATTGGAATGGTAAATTATAATGGTATCGATTTCATCTCTTTAATTATTTTATTTATTAAAATTTTTACAAAAATTACAAATTCAATGATTAATTATTATTTAATGTTAAAATTTAAATTAATTTGTAAGCCATGATCTCTGTTTGAAAAAGCGAAATTATTTTACTCCTCTCTTATTTCATTTTATTAAACTACTTAATTCTTCTATTTAAATTTAATATAATTTTTTATTGAAAGATAAGAAAATGTAAGTAAAAAAAATAAAAATAAATTAGAAAGAATTATTATTTAATTCCTAAAAATATCGTAAATTTATGTAGCAATTCCTAATGGGAGAACAAATTAAATATAACTACTAAATTCATAAGAAAAATTACTATATAAAAAATTAATTATTAAAAAATAATATGTATTACAAGAATTTTTCATATAAATTTTCTATGAAAAAATTATTATTGGTATATTCATATATTTTAATGATTTTCAAAAATTTAAAATTTAAAATATTTCATAAGTTATTAAATTTAAATAAATATACTAAAAAAATTAAAAATAAAACTTACTATGAGTTTTTATTGAAAACGACAACTGATGAAAATAATTTAAAATAAATTCTTAGGCATAAATATTCAAAATAGAAGTAAGTTTTTAAAAATATTTAAAATTAAAAAATCTATTAAAAATTTATTTAAGTCTATTATAAATGTTCGAAGTCAATATATAATTTTTTTTTTTATTGTCTCTCTTCCTTTCTCTCGTACAAAAATATATAATATTGTTTCTTAACATAATATAAAAATATATAAAAATGAATAACTTTATTTATATTAATAATAAATCTTAATATTCTTTTAACAAAACAAATAGTTGAATGGAACATAACAGTGGTGTAATGTGATTATATATATATATATATATATATATATATATATGTGCGTGTGTGTGTCCGCGCCCCCTACATATATGAATACATATGTATAGACACACACACGAACGCATGCTTGCGCGCGCACACACACGAACGCATGCTTGCGCGCGCGCGCACACACATATATGTATATATATATATATGTTCAATTGAATTGTTTATTTATTAAAAAAACACACACATATATACATATATATTCAACATATTGATTAACAAAACACTCTTAGTTATTATTATTAATTCTTAAATCATCTCACTAAAACCTTTTCTATCTATGCACTAATTTCATTTCATTTCACACATTGATAGACGTATATATTTACTTATTATAAAAGGATTAAAATTTATTTACTCTTATAAAAATAATTTTCTTAATAAATTGTAAGCATTTATCAAGATTACAAGTTAAAAATTTTAAAATGTCTAATCAATAATTTCTAGGTATTATATATTATATTTTATATTTCTTATATTTTAATGATTGGTGTTACAAGTATGTAGTTTTTCACTGCAATATTAGCTGCTGCAATATAAATTAGGAGTGTGCACGATTTGAGTAAAATCAGATATTTGAAAATCTCCAGACATAATCGAAAAATTGGATATTTAAAAAATGATGGAACTAGTATTGACTTGTAAATATAATGTGCGGATCCCAACTAGTACCAATAATTTAGGACAAGTCAGTTTGGATATTTGGGTATTTGACTTTAATAAAATCAAATTCGACCTTATTAAGGTCAAATTCGACTTTACTAATGTTCAATGTTTTTATTGATTTTTATAATACAAATAAATATACAAAAAAACAACATGAAAAAAACTAGATGTTATATATATATATGAACCAAATTTTACATTGGTATTAAATTTTTTTTTTGCCAAATTTTTTCTTTAGCCTTTTTTTTTTTTTTTTACAATAATATACATATAGAAACATACATACATACACATATAGTAAAAGCTCTATAAATTAATACTCAATAAATTAATAATTTCTTTAAAATAATAATTTCCTTTGGTCCTGACTGGGTCAGTTCAAAAAATGAACAATTTTAATAAATTAATAAGATAATAATTTTCCATAACAACCTTATATAAATACATTATTTTATCCCATCTATAAATTAATAATTTCTCAAATATGTCTAGTACATATAGATATACTTAGGACAATTTAGTAAAATATGAATATATAGTATTTTATTTTTTTTCTTGAAATTTAAATCTAGGTGACTTTCATCTCTAATTTTTCTCAATGCATTCAAAAGTTCCGGTGTAGCCTTCTCAAATTGTAACAAAAAATTGTGAAGAGTGGTTGATGCTATGATTGCTTCCTTTCTCGTGATTGGTTTCAAATGTACTGAATCATCCTCAGCTTCATCCTTAATTGAATTTTCCATGGCACTAGCCACAATTTTTTCTAAGCTTTGGACTTGTGAAAATTCATTATTTTCACCTGGATAATCCAACAGTTGATCGACGTTTATTTTATTGTGGTAACCAAGATGATAAATCATTCCCTCAAGTTTATGAATGTCTTCTTCAGAGGTTGCTTCATTTAATTTCCTTGAGACATTTTTATCTCCCGAATGAATTTTGCAATGTCTGAAACAATTTGCTATTGTCTCTTGTTTAACATTTATTGTCCAAGATGAGACTACATGATTGATAGCATCTAAAACATTAGCTTTTTCTGAATCAGATTGTCCCAACTCATAGCCTTTCAATAATTTATGATAAAATCTCCTGCGATAATACATCTTGAAAGCTCTTATTATCCTAGCATCACATGGTTGGATTTTTGATGTCATGTTAGGTGAAAAAAAAAAAAAAAAAACCTCAACATTTTGTAGACCTTTAATGTTTCTTGGAGGGGCTAGACAATTATCTACCACCAACAATATTTTTCTACCATGCATTTTCTTGTCTAACCAATGAACATATTCATCAAAAAGCACAATAGTCATCCATGCTCTTTTGTTGGCATGATATTGACAATTCAAGTTGTTCATGTTGATATTCTTGAAGCAATGTGGCTCTGTAAACTTTCCAATAATCCATAAAGGAATTTTTTTAGAGCTATCCTCATTGCAACAAATAACAATTATAAGTATTTCTTTGTCCTGTTTTCTTCCGTTAACTTGTTTTGTTGCAAGAGAATGATCCGTTTGTAACCTGTAAAACAAACCAATTTCATCCATATTAAAAACATCCTTAATAGGGAACTGGTCTATTTTTTCCCTTATGGACTCCAATTTCTTCTCCATGTTTTATGTGTCAATTGAACCACTTTCTCCAAACGACAAAATGACTTGATATCATGTCTTTGCTTAAACTTCTCAAGCCAGCCTTGAGATAGGTTGAATTCAAAAGGTTGTTAAGGATAAAAAGGGAATAAAAAATGCCCATTGGGAGAAACATTACGATTGGAACTTGCTATGAGTTTAGAAAAATTGTACTTTGTTAGTTGTAACTTGCAAAAGGAGTCACCACTTTAATTTTGTTTATTATAGTTGGGAAAATTAAAGGAAAAACTTGATTTGATTAACTCCAAAATTATACCATTTATCCCAAGGAAAAGCACTAGTCCTCGAATAACCAAAGAGGGCTTGGGGAGTAGGTTTTGGTTAAAACAATACAAAAAATCAGTTTGGCTTAAATATAAAATAGCTTTTGTAAAAAGAAGTTTTTATGTATACATGAACAGATATAATATGATGTATGAACCAAATATGATTTGTGCAATGTATGACAAATATGAGATAATGATAATTACAAAATGCGAAAAGTAAAGGAAAACTACTTAAAACTATTACAAGTCAAAATGTCAAAATCAGGGGATCTTTCCTCTAGCCCTTATAGGTTATAGGAAAAGCACACATTTCTCAAATATAATCTAAACAACTAAAGAAAGAGAGTATTAAAATGATTATAATAAAAAGAATTAAAATTTTGACTTTTATTTAAGAAAAGTAATTTCAAACCTAAACTATGTGAAGAAGGTGATAGAGAAAAGAAGTTGTTAATTTTAGTGGAGTTGAACGCCTTAGAGACGGCAAGCTTACATATCTCTTTGAATGAGAATCAAACCCCACACAGTTCTTCTTTCTTGCGAAGGAGGGGTTTTAAGTCATTGCCTTTGTTATCATATTTTGATTGATTTTAATGGCTTGAGGGATTTGTTAATTAGGTTAGATTTTAATTAGCAAAAATTAGATCTTTTCAGATTTAGATCTTGAAATTGAAATTTAAAAGGAAAAGGAAAAAACTTTTACCTTTGGCTTTTGGCGACGAGGAACGCAGGGAATGAGCTTGGCACCGGATCTAAGTTCCAAATTTTCTTAGGGATGGCATGAGTATTCCTTTTGGAAAAGGAATTCTTGATCAGTGCGAACTCTTCTTAGAAGGACTTGGATCACACCTTTGCTTGATTACCACGAATTCCTTTTGAAAGAAATAACTTGAGTTGCACCTTTTCTTGATTAGGAAGCTTAGAAATTGGGTTTTGGGTGATTAGGAGGCTTATGAATGGGGTTTGGGGATGATTAGAAAACTTATGAATGGGGTTTTGGGATGATTAGAATACTTATGAATGGGGTTTTATGTGATGAAGGAGGTTTTGGAAGAGGGTTTTGATAATTAGAAAGCTTAGAAATAGGGTTTAGATGATTGGAAAGTTTATAAATAGGGTTTATAAAGCTTTAGGGAGAGTATAAAAGCATGTAATTGTGTGTCTTTAGCTGTTATGAAGTGCAAGGTATTTATAAGAGGAGTTTGGGGCTAAAAATTAACAGTTTTAGGGTAGGACTTTGAAAAGGACTCGGTGCGGTAACTGGTGCATCGGCTGTGGTAACTGCAGAGTGCTCTGCGGTTACCACAGAGTTGACTGTGGTAGCCAATTGGCTATTGTAGGGACATCTGCGATAACAACAGAGGCGGCTGCAATAATCGCAGCCGACTACGAGTTACAGCAGCAGGCTTGTAGGTTGCCGCATTTTATCTTTCAGCCTGTTCTCATTTGTTTTTTATCCGATTTGAGCCCAACACTGCCCCCTTGAGCCCTGCTCGCTAACCAGCTAGCGGGACCACCGTATGCATAATGCACGAATCTTGGCAAGTGTCAAACTGCGTTTGGATCCTAAGGGTGCAAATTTGAGGGTTCACATAATCATGATACCTTGAATGTTATAAAATAAAATACAATGAATATTCAAATTCAATTAACCTATATAATACATGAATGTTATAAAATAAAATACAATGAACATTCAAATTCAATTAACTTACATAATACATAATTTATTTCATTACATAAATATATAATGAACATTGTTCATTGTATATGCATAAGAGTGATGTATTGTGATTTTAGCAACATTAATTGTATATTCTTTTGAGAATGTTCATTGATTCTAAATATAAAACTTTTATATACATTAGTGATTTTAAATTTATTTTTGCTGAATTTAAAATTAATCTATAAATTAATAAATTATTAATTTATCGATTAATTAATATCTCTCTAAATTAATAAAATTTTGTGGTCTCAACATTATTAATTTATAGAGGTTTTACTATATATATAGTATTAAATATGAAATGAAAAATTCATTTCAACCCTAATAACTATGAATAATAACAACATATAACTTAAAAATTAAATTATTAATCCATTTCAAAATAATATAAATTATTACTTTATTATTATGCTATATGATAAATATTGATATATAAATATAAGTTTGAATATCTACTATTTCAATAAATTAATTATTTTTGATATTGAATTTTATTTTATTTAATTTTTAAAATAATTATAATTAATAATTTGCAATATACATAATAATATATAATTTGATGTGGAATAATATATATATTTAAAATTTAAACAAATTATTTATTATATAGTAAATATTAAAATGTAATGTTAAATTCAACTTTATTTTTGTCGAATTCAATAAGAATAATGAAGATTATTAAGAACAATGAACATTAATAAGAACAAATTCAATTTTATTTTGGTCGAATTCAACCATATAAATGTCAAATTTGATCTTCAAAAATTGAGTTCAACTTTAATAAAAAAAAAAAAATTGAGTTCAATCTTAGTAATATTGAGTAATAATAAAAAATTAATTTAAAAAATAAATTATTATTCTATTTTGAAATAATATAAATTATTATTTTATTATTGTGTTATATGATATATATTGATATATAATTATAAGTTTGAAAATCTACTTTTTCAATAAATTAATTAGTTTTTGATATTGCATTTTATTTTATTTAATTTATTTTAAAATAATTAATAATTAATAATTTGTAATATATAGAATAATATATAATTTGATATAGAATAATAAATATTTAATGTTTAAACAAATTATATATCATACAGTAAAATAATTGTAATATCCAAGATTTCCCTAACCTATTAGAGTTAGCAATGGAGGCACTATAATGTCCATATATATTATGCGATTCCAAGCCTTTCTGACACCACAAGAATCATAAGAATATCACAAAAAGTAATTTTAATAGATAATGTGATAACAAGTAAATAATATAATCAAT